>CBVK0100848184.1:0-12471 GCA_900067695.1 Picea abies | reverse complement strand
GATTTGGTCCTTATACAATTACCAACATGATTAATCCATAATGGGGATTAATCCTAATAATAAAATAACAATAATAATAAGAATGCTCTTCGCAGTTACATTATTTCAACACTAGAATGTTCTGAGAAAATCTACTATGTGGCTAGCCTCACATGTTTAAGTGATGGAGACTGACGTGGCATCCACTTGCACCATGGTGATCAATACTGTAGGTCAACTTGCGGGAGGCATAACTTTCGCATACGAACTCCGATTGAGGCGATTATTGCATCGTTGGAAAGGTCTCGGTGTGTAGAATATAGACAGTGGCTCCATAGTAAGGTTTGAACCATAAAAAAGTGTCTTTTGACGCCTCAAAATGGCCCCGGAAGATTTTAGACGGTTTTTTGGACCCAAATTTCCAAATTTGGACCAGTCGCTAAAATGGCTCTACAAGTTGATTCCTCTATTTTTTCACCCCTAAAGCATTGCGATAGATGACAAATAATATAATGATCCAATCTGGATCACATATGCAGAAATGAACATCAATCATTTGACTAGAAGCTTATTTGAAACCTTTAGGATAATCTAGTTTATTGCTAAGTACAATTGGCTTCATTCTTGCTTATTGGAAGACTATTTTGTGCTTATATGTTTCCTTAGATTTTTTTGTGACTGTGTGCTTAATGTGACTCTACGGAAAGGTAGTTGCACAAATGAACATCAATCATAGGACATGAAGGTTACCGAAAACCATTTCGATGCATTTTCTTGCTAAGGACAAGGTAAGGAGAGTTGGTTGCATGCCATTGAACAGATTGCAGCATCTTGTGAGAGTAGATTGGAGGAAGTAACGAACTTGGATAAGAATAACTACATTTGATTCTAGAGAAGAAAAATAAAATAAACATGAGTTGGCAAGGAGGTAGTCACTATTCTATGCGTTTACTAAAGTAGATTGGCACAAAGTAAATATGTATTGGAAGATGTTATTGTTGTAAATGATGTACAGAATTTGGCTCAAGTATGAAACCAGGAAATTCCTATAGGTGCATTGTGCTACTGTGGAGATTAATCAATTTGGTCAGGGGTAATGCAACTGATGTTCCCCTGCGAAAACAGAAGCATCCTCATTCTGGATCTGGTTCTCACTTAAGCTCTCTGTATTGGTAAACATCCATTGTTCCGAACAGTGAGAGCAACTTCTTTCCAAATGAGTGGAAGACACTGGAGACATAGCCCATGAGCATCAGGATAAGGAAGGTGGGTCTAAAGAACAAACATACAGTATACCTGAAAGTTTAGTGATCCATTGGCTCAAAGGAAACATCTTTATTTTTGTCCTGTTATGTGAAGTATTCTTGATCTTACATTATTGTATAGTAGTTTTTTGAATTAGTTATATAATATGTTCAATCGTTGTTTTACATGATATCTGTTTACTGCTGGAATTGATTAATCACATAACAGAAAAGGAACATATCAAGTTTCAACACACACATTGACATCACCAGGGTATAGAACAGTCACTCTTACACCAAATTTGAGTCAATCTTATGCCTCAGTTACATTTAGAAGCTGACTGCCTAATATCAGGCCGGTGTTCTGCCTGATTAGTTATGCTCAATGGTTGTTTTACATGCCATCTGTTTACTGCTAGAATTGATTCATCATATAACAGCAAAGGAACATATCAACACAAACAGATTGGCACCACCAGAACAATCACAAAAACTTACGCCGAATTTAAATCAATTGTATCCCTTAATTACATTTAGAATCCAGTGGTCTAATATTGGGCTGTTGTTCTGCCTGACAGAATATCAGGCAGTTGGTCTATATTGCTCTGCTCTCACCACCTATTTTATCACTAAACCGGGCATGTATCAACAGTCTCAATAACTAACCAACAATCCAACTATTAACCAACTCTAGTTGATTACATCTTTTCTTTGCATCAACAGTACACCATCTTGTTATAAGATACATTGATAGTAGTAGCGGGTTGCCAGTGGGACAGTGAATGGGACTTGTGGCTATGTGGACTCACAGGTTGCAGTTCAGTGGGCTGGTGGGCTTGTGATTGGTCGGCTGGTGAGCTTGCATCTTGGTGGGCTGGTGGACTTGCATCTTTGTAGCTTTGATACATTTTCTTGTGCGAACATTAAGCTGTACCTTAAAACTTTTCATTAGGTTTTTATTCTTTAAAAGTTTCACTGGCTTTAGAGATTTAACAAGATCATTTCCTATGCACTTCTAGATTATTAGGAATTTTTTATGTAATTTAGTTTTACAATAAATCAGTTGCATTCTTTTTCAGTTTTGACAAACATTATGTAGGAGTAGGTTGAATCAATAAGCCTTGTATTTGCATATTTGCAGGTTTCAGCAGCCCAAATTTGAGAGAATGTTACTTCATGCAACATACTTTCCAGTGCCATGTATGCCTCCCCGAACTTTGGCAATTGTACGCTACCAGATGATGTCTAGTCCACAAGTACGGTATGCCTGCTCCTTACATGTGAGTGGAAGTAGTTCCTTGAACAATAAGCCTACACCTTGGCTTTTAATTGGCTTGGGAAACCCAGGGAAGAAGTATGAAGGCACAAGGCATAATGTATGTAATAGCTCTTTTTATTTTCATGTCCATTTTATGTTCCATTGAATTTCCTTAAGATTGTTTTCCACTTTTGCATTATGGTTTTTACAGCATTACATTTGGAATGCAAACTGTGCTATTATTTCATTAATAGATTTTTGTTCTAATATTTAAATCAGGTTGGCTTTGAGATGATCGATTCTATTGCTAAAGCAGAAGGCATTTCTCTCAATGCAATTCAATCAAAATCATTAATTGGAAAAGGTAGAATTTATAATTGTGCTATAAAGAATGTGAATTTATTTCCAACACCCACAAAATCCTATGCTGCAACTACAGGAGTGAGCCTGGAATGATGAAACATGTAACATCTCTTTTAATTTTGTCAAAATCAATTTTTTTCGTTTCACAAAATCTAAGCTACACATGACACTGACAATATTGGTATAGATAACTCAGGGTTTCCTTTTCTTTGATATATTTGCATAACCGTCATTCTTGAATTTGTTTATGCAGGCTACATTTGCAATACACCAGTTCTCCTTGCTAAACCCCAAACGTATATAAACTTGACTGGTGAATCTGTGAGTGCTTGATAGATGTCTTATGAAAGTTTTCTTGATGTCTTAGGAGTTTTTTTTTCTAGATTTTTTTAGAATTTATCTTCTGCCATTTATTGCTAGTAAATATTTTTCTTCGATAATCTTGTATAGAATATCAGTCATGAAAATGCAAATGGATGCTCTTTGACAGTAAGCTTGCACACAACAACAACTCAATTTTGCTGATCCTTTAGAAACACCCAATGCCATTTGGAATCTCTTATGGCAGTGGCACTTGCCTTGAACCATGGAATTACATTGAAGGGATGGAAGTTTCATCCAATGTTGCCAAAGTGTGGAGTGAAGCAGGAGCAAGAGCAGGAGTGCCATTTCCTAAAAAACTCTGGGAGTGAAGCATCCTGGGAGCATTTTTTTATATATTATAATGCACATATGACAAATGTTAAAAAAACATGCAGAATGCCAATTAGTTGTAGGAAATATGAAAACATGGATATTTGTCTTACTTGTGGACGAATACTACATTATTATGAAGTTAGAAATGTCATCCTGTTGTCTCACAGATCCGCACTGGCAAATCCACAAAATAACTATAAGCAATTAGCCTATTGTCACTGCTAATTACTTCTCCGTTTGGACTGGTGCTTTTCCAGTCACAGGGGGGTGTCCCTAGTGATAGTATGCTGTCAATAACCTAACAAATCTGCATAAACAGCACGATTGATTGGCACACAAAATACTTGTCCTCGAGATACTTGTGAGCAACCAAGGACAAGGGCACACTGTTAATCAAGTACGAGATGAGGGAGATTAAGCTCATTAACCAACTACAACTGTGAATGAAAGAAATAAAATGGATATGCACCTTAATTGAATATAAAATCAAAATAAGGGCACAAAGTGTTGATGAATGCACCTATGGGAGACATCCTCCAGCTTACAAACTTGTGAGATGTGGAACATAGCAGCTATGGAAGTGTTTCTCTCAGCTTACAAACCTGAGAGAAAGCCCCTAAGAAGGGTATGTGGTTCCTAAGAAGGGTACGTGGTTCCTGCCTGAGACAGAGCTAGGAACGTAGAGATGACCTCCTCCATTCAGAGAGTTGAGAAGAACTCCAGATGATTATCCAGTGGAAAAGAGATCTGTTGAGTTAGGACGTGCCTGTGGTTGAGCACAAGGTGAATGTGTGAAATCCCAAAGTGTTGGGTTCAACGTGTGAAATCCCAAAGTGTTGGGTGCATCGTCATGAGAACATAAATGAAGATGATGTATTAGTCTCCTCTGAGCAACAGAGTTGACGAGAAGACTTCAGATGATTCTCCTGTCGGTGGCGGTGGGAAAGCAGATCTGTAGAGTGGACGAGCATAGGTGAACGTGTGAAGACTGGTTCTTCTGTGCAATGCAGTGAATCAGAGCTATGACATCCCTATGGATGTGCCCCTAGTGGATGAGCACTAGTAGGTGTATCAGATCCTTTGCTATATGTTGTTCAAGAGTCAGACCTGCTGGTAACCCTAATTGTTATATAAAGGGTACATGTCGGCCCCACCTTAATGTGATTAATAATAAATGTAAAAGATAATTAATATTAATATTAATATTAATTATAATGATAATAATAATAATAGTAATAATAATATATAAAGTGACTTAGAGAGGTTGGCCCTGTTGAGCCAATAGATGCCCTTGTTGATTGGTCAAGTCTAATATAAGTAAGGGATGATTCTCCATTGTAGAATCATATCTTTCTTGTGAGTTTGGAAATTTCAGCAAACACTTCTACTTGGGAAAATGTGCACACCTCTCTTGGGCGCTAGTTTTCTAGGGCTTAAGCACCCTCTTGTGTGCTAAGTCATTCTTGGTGGTGAAAGGTCTTTCTCTTGAAGAATATAGCAAATGATTTGGCTGGGTTTTCTTCCCTTGTTGAGAAGGGTTTCCCGGGATACTTCTTGTGTTCTTGTGCATGGTGTTTCTTCTTGTGATCTTGGTTGCTGCAACATTCTTGTTTATGGTTAAGACATGATGAAATTGAAATGAACTACATGCTTAGCCTAGCTTATTGAAAAATCAACACGAAGGCCAACTCAAACCACTGTAACACCATAAGCAATTATTCAACCATGAGATTCAAAGAGCTGCAAATATTAGTTCAATGTGTAAAGAGAGAACACAATACAAACAAGAGTGAAAGCTAGAAAATAAGTGCAACACTTCTTTATTAATGGCCGCCAAAGGGCTGATTGCACCACATCAACAAGCACAATAGCCGACACTATGATGTCTTCACACAAAGAAAGAGTAGGTAGTCTAAGAAGAATGAGAAGATAGAGAGAGAAAATAATGAATGTTGTTGTTGCAAAAATCTGACCATAATGATGTATCCAACACTCCAATATATAGTGAAGATGGGCACACTTTACCAAGAAACCAATGAGGGCGCATGAGGAGCTATAAGAGGAAGTAGAATGCATGAAGGATAAGTAGGAGTAGGAGAGTACTAGAGTAAACAATGCACAATCACAAGAGTCGATGCGCATGTGTGAGGGAAAAACAGGAAGAAAACATGGTAAAAGAGGGAAAAAGGTAGATCATGCCCTAATTTTGAGGAGAAAAGGCACATGGGGGGAATGGAGACTAGGATAGTAGAAGGGAATAATAGTTAGAAAGTGGGAAAAGATGGGAGTTTAGGTTAGGGTTTGAGCGCATGATAGGAGGAAGGGACAGTACTAGAGTAAACAATGCGCATGGGAGGACAATCATAGGAATCAATGCGCATGTGTGAGGGAGAAAAGGGAAGAAAACATGCTAAAAGAGGGAAAAGGGAGATCACACCTAATTTTGAGGAGAGAAGGATGGGGGGAATGGAGACTAGGATGGCAGAAGGGAATATGAGTTAGAGAGTGGGAAAAGATAGGAGTTTAGGATAGGGTTTGAGTGCATGATAAGAGGAAGGGATAGTTTGAAGGAGAGTGAGTGAGATAGAGGAGTAATAGATGCGCATGAATGAGGGAGAATGCGCTCTAAATTTTAGGAGGATGCGCATTCGAGGAGAGGGAAAGAGAAATAGGAGGCCATGTGTTAGAGAAACGATGTAGAATAGGTGCGTTAGAGGACAAAAACGCTAGGAATTAGGAAAGGAGATGGTGAGGTGGCTCATGCATGAGGAAGAGAGTGAGTGGACACAAAGGAATGTGCCACACGTGTGGGAGAGAAGGAAGAGTGAGGGGTGCAGAAGAGGGTGGGAAAATAATTAATGAGGGACCAAATCATGCGCTTGAGGTTTTAAGGAGTTAGATGCATAGAGGAAGGAATTAGGAATTAAATGCATGTTTAAACACTAAATTTGGCCAAGATATGCATGAGTTAGCTATTAGGAGAGAATGCACCCTGTTTTTTAGGGATTTAGCATTTAAGAGGAATTAAAAGGGATTTTAATGGAATTAATTGCATGGAAAGTGAGTTAATGACGAGTGAGAGGAAGTTAGGTGAGTGATTTAAGCCTTGATTGGCTCAATCACGTCCATGAGAGTGCCACCTCATCCATACACCCCCTTTAATTAATTAATTCCTCACTTTAATGCTTTTATATTGGAAAGTGCGTCCCCTCATTAAATGATGCCAAGTAGATGCCACATGTCACATTGAATCACTGCCACATGTCGAAATTTGACCTTGCCACTTGTCACCTTTGGAGCCGACCACCCCTGCTATAAATAGAAGCTGCTAAAAATAGGGCCCGGTTCCTAAAAGGTAGGAAACTGTAAAAACATCCAGGATGACTAGGAGAATATCGCCATGTGTCATATGTCTAAAAATAGACATTGTTAATAACATAATCTCTTCACATGTCAATGATATCATACTCATCGGATTCGATTTTCGTGAGGATTCCAAATACACAATCAGAATTGACATGTGAGCCCTAGTGTTCTACTCGCTAAAAATAGAAAATACTGACAAGTCATCCTGGAAAAGGTCCAAAAGACTTAGAATGTCTCAAGGATCAATACTGCACACTCAAAATCTTGATTTGAGGCTTGGAGCTCAACTTGCTAAAAATAGAAAGTACTCTCATGTCACTCGGAAAAATGCCATCAGGTTCAGTATCATGCAAGGACTAACTATGTATGCTCAATACTGTCAAACGAGTCTTCGGTCACTGTCTCCTAAAAAGTAGGGTCTCCTGCTATATATAGAAATCTCTCTCAAATCCTATGAAACTGTGCTAGCTCTAACTCTGAAACAAAAACAACCATATACCAGCCTTGTACCCGTCTTTGATGATAACCAACCTCTGACTCACACAAGTGCTAAACTTTGGGAAAATCTCTAAATGCGATCCTAAATAGTATATGCTGGCTCTTCATCCTCGGGATTTTCAAGGGTGAAAATCCAGGGTTTAAGATGTGGGCTGTTGGGCTTCCATCTGTGGGCATGCTGATCATCATCATGGTCGGGATCATTGTCTCCATATGGACTATTTGCGCGCTAGGGTTTCCCTTATAAATAAGGCTAGCAATCCATTCATTTTTCAACATCACTTTCACTCTTGTGTGGGAGAGCTAGAAAGGCTTAGCTCTACTCTCTTCTTGTCTCTTGGATCTCATGCGCACTTTTTGAAGAAGGATCTTTGTGGATGCTTTTGCTTTCTTTGATGGTATGTTGCTGCAACTAGGGTTTTTCTTTGCCTAGCGAGTTGGATAAGTAAGTAATTGCTGCAATTTTATGTCATTGCTAATGTTTTAAGGTGACAATGACTATCTTGTTCCATGTTACTTTGTCTTGGTGAAACTCTAGGGAGGAAACATAAGTCTTTCTCTCCTTCATATGCTTTGTTTGTACAAGTTTTGTGAAAGCATTCTCTTGCTAGGATTCAAGGACCTAAGACCCAAGAGGCTTTGCACGTTAGGGTTTTGATCCTAGTCTTTGATCCTTGACCTAGGTTATCTAGAAACGAGAAAATGGCACCTAGGGCCCAAGAGGCTTTGCACCCTAGAGATCACTTTCTTGAAGGTTTAGTCCTAAGGCCCAAGAGGCTTTGCACCTTAGGGTTTAAACTTTAAACCTCATTATTTTTCATCATCTAGTTCAATCTTCAAGGTGTTGCATGCTTGACTCCATAAGCCCTAAAAGACAACGACACTAGTCTAAAGCTCTTCTTGTGGTGAAAATTACACTTAGAACTAGCATTCTCTCTCTCAAAGCAATTTTACTAACTTCTGTAACTCTAGCAAACTAATGATATTTATTGCTGCTGTGATAAAAGTTTTCTACAGCCACTAAGGTTTACTTTAATTGCTGTATATTTACTTGGAAAAGTGGCTTAAGATACTCAAAATTCAGATCTAACAATTCTATATTATTGTACATGTTGAAGGCTTGGTTTATATGTTAAATTACTACATTTCTGAGTACTTTTTCTTGTTGCTGTTGCAAAATATTGATTGCTGTTATACATTGTTCTACTGCTGTAATTTGCAACAACAATTGGATTTATCGCTTATCTAGTGTCTAAGAGGTTATTTATGAGCTATATAACTTGGTAATTGCCTATTTTAGGCTTGGATTTGTTAATTGTCTCACACAGGTGAACCAATTACCTCGTTACCTTTCTTCCCTCTCTAGACCTAGACCTAACACTTAGGTGACCAAGATAGGGGGCTGTAGGCTTGGCTGATCTTGCTATTTGATCCTTTGAGGTCACCAGGGAAGCCTCCCTTGTGGTGGACCTTCTTTCATCACTAAAATGAAGGAAGTCTCTACCTAGGTGACAGTGGTAGAAGCTTTCAATTGTTACACAAGATTGAGATCTTGTGGCAGGCTTTGCACAAGTACAAATCTTGTGATAACAATGACCAGCAACAACTCTTGTTGAAATTGGCTGAAAATGCCTGTTGCATGCAAGGTATCTGAATTTTGGGAAGATGTTACAAGTAGAAGCAGTGTAGATATAATTACACTGTTTGGAGACAACTTACGCCATTTAAAGGCAAAATGCAAAGCATTTGAGATAACAAGATGCATACATAATGTTATGCCATTCAGTAGCAAAAGTCAAAGTACATGATTCATGAGACACTTCACCTCATTTCTTCCTTATCTCTGTGGTACAAACAAACTGAATTCCTGTTAATGGAAGTATTTAGTCCTCAGAATACAATGTTTCTACTGGTTGACCTAGGGGAAAATATTTCTCCATGGAGGCAAACTTTCTGATCATATGGTCTAAGTACTTCATCACAAGGAGTTCTCTCTAAAGATAATTTATTATTCGGTTTTGTAAAAGGGCCTCTAGAATTCATCCTTGTGGATCAGTCTCTTGTAACTTTCCTAGAACAAAAATTAACAATATAATTGATTGACTTCAACTGCTAGAAGCATAGCCTTATTGGTTGCAGAGACAGATCTCAATTTCATGTTGGACCAAAAAGAACCTTAACAGTATCCGCAGTTGTATACCCATTATTGTCAACAACTTGTAAAATAAGAAAAATGTGATTTTGGAGGTATTAACTGAGCTTCAATTTCCGAAAGCAATTCTTTCATCATTCACCATACCCAAGATGTAGTTTTCTAGCATATAATCCCGAATTATCTCAAATTGTTAGAATTTGCTTTAATTGATTCTCTACAGAACTTGTTATCTTATTTCTTTACTATTTAGTATTTTAGAATGCTGTATCATAATTTTATCTGCTTTTAAAATTGTCTAGATTTGACTAAGTTCACCTATTTGTCTTTTATTCAGCCATGTTTGCATCGTTTTTCTTTACTTACACTGAGTATTTCTTTTCTTTTTTTGGTTCACTGCTGAAGGTTGGGTCACTTGCAGTGTATTATCGGATACCTTTTCAGCACATCCTGCTGGTACATGTGCCCTCAATATTTTTCTTTTAATATGGAAATGTCTTCTGGTACATTGTAAAACATCTTGGAAAACTTCAAAATATTTGTTCCAGCATTTACTTGTCAGTTTAGTTTGATATGGACTTTGTGTTTCCTTTTACTGTAGATGTTTGATATGATGGAACTGCCGAGTGGTATATTGCGGATCCAAGCAAAGGGTGGACATGGACTACATAATGGGTAACCAACTTTCAGGATTAGATTTCTTTTCCCCCCCTTTCCCCGGACTATGTTTTTTTTTTCGTACAATTAACTAGCATAAGCTACATGTGGAGGATTTAAATAGCAATCTGTCAGGTCAGTCACTGCTCAAAACATGAATGATGTTTCTATGTATTTATATTGAACTCATCTATACTTAAATAAAGAGAAAGAGATCCATACTCATGTATGTGTTTAAACCTTTTTCTTGATCACAGTTAGCCATGGTTAAGAACAAGTTACCAACCTAGGCGCTTGAGATGTTTTGGCCAAAGGGTCAATAGTTGACCTGACAAAGAGTTGACAAATAAAAAATATAAAAGGCACCCCAATTTTTAAATTAAGAACAAGTTACCAACCTAGCTCGGTGCTTGACGCATTTTGGCCAAAAGGTCAATAGTTGACCTGACAAATAAAAAATATAAAAAGTACCCTAATATATATATATATATGAGCACGATCAAGGCTTCTGTCGAGTACACTATTGTAATCTTCAGTACTCAACAAAAGACAGTGGAATAAGAGTACACAGTTGTAATCTTGAGGAGATTAATCATTATTTTATGAGACTACCAACCATGCAAGTTACATAGAGTACATGTTTTACAAATTATGGGTGACTACTTTCTAGAGTCTCTGTCCTCAACAGGACACAACTTTCACTATAGTATCTGTAGCTATAGTAGCAAGATTCAGCTGTATTGGCCTTTGCTGTATGGAAATTCGGCTTCAGTATGAAATGCGGCGAATTTCCCGTATGGTACAGATATGGTATGAGACTGACCTGTAAACCCAAAAAAACAACCCAAACACCTCCAAAAAATTTAAAAACAAAACCCTAAAATAACTTATAAATATAAACAAAATCGTCAAATTTCAAGGAATGTATTGTTTTCTAAAATAAAACATTAACAAATAATTTAACCGTTTTATAAGTAATAAAGGTGAATATAAAATACACTGAGATTGCAGGTTCCTGAGACTGAAATTCTTCCAATTCAAGTGATTTTTCCTCTGCTTTCTGAGGTCCTGTAATCTATCTGTAGGGGCACCCTTTTTGGGCTTCATGTAGATGTATTTATGGGTTGCATTTATTATTATTATTATGACTACATATTTATGTTTGTTACAGTCTTCTCCTTTTCATTGTAACTAGGTTTATGTGGGCCTTCTCTATCCTCTCCTTTCTTGTCTCCCTGTGTACATACTGACATTCTTTACCAAGATAGTCTTCAAGAAAAAGGAGGTGGCACATCAACACTTTCAAGGGATCAGATGACAGAATCAATGACATTCATGGAATGTGGAAGCACAAAACCATATGTAATGAGTATTAGTGAGGACCAACAAGTACAACAAATTGGCAAAATTACAACAATGTGTTGCATCAAAGGAAAATAAATAATGCAACATGAAATTATCAAGAATTTACAGTGACAAGAATTTATTATAGATGATGGATGGATAACCAACAATGGCAGAAAGAGAGAAAAAAATTGAGGCAATTGTATTACCTAGTTTCATCATATGTAAAACCCTTAAACTACAATGCTTCGAGGACAAAGATTTTCAAAGGGGGGTATTACATAATGTACATAATGATCCTGATCAAGGTATATAAGGGGATACCTGAAGAAAACTGAGGTACTCTGAGGCTGCCCAACAGGTCTGTCTTTGACCTCTTGTTGGGCTCTAAGTTTAGTCTTCAAAACTGTCCTTTGCTGCTGTTTTAGGACAGTAAACAGTCAAGTACTTTCTGCTCACAATTTTTATTGGTTAAGTGCTCTTTTGAGGTGCCCTTGCAAGTGTTTTCATAACACAATGTTAGCACATGCAATATACTCAAAACAAATAACACTCCTCACGATCTTTACAACTTTAAATGCTGATCTACACATCTAAGCATGCACGAAAATGGACACAGGTATTTTTGGTCAAAATGATCCTCGATAAACCCCCCCCGGGGAAAACCAGTTTGGAGATAGATGTATATAGAAGATCTCAAAGAAAAATGTACAACAAGGAAAACATATACAAGTGAACCCGGTACAATAGCAACTTCTCTCGGATGCTTTGGAGTCCCTTGAAGATGTGCTTGCTATCCCTTTGAAGCTAGGCGCCCTTTGCCTTGGTGCACCCTTCTTCCTTTGCTAACTCTTGGCCCTCTTTCCTTGTGCCTTGCCTTGCCTTTTCCCTTTGCTTGAACCTTGAACCTTGCC
>CBVK0100848182.1:0-13429 GCA_900067695.1 Picea abies | reverse complement strand
CTCTAAGAGCCCCCTCAGGTAAAAGATATTTTCAGATCTCATTTTGGTAAGTGAGTTAGGAGTAAGAGAAGAGAAGAGCCAGAGAAAGCTCAGGAACACCATTGTAATTACAGGCATTTGCCATTGTTAATATAACAGAGCAATTTTTCCTGCATTTCTCTATGTTATGTGGATGTCTGTGTGTGTTCCATATATATGCTGTAGATTTATGTTAGGCATTTGCAGGAGTGTGTTTGATTTTAGGGTTGAAGGTCTTTGAGTCTTCACACCAGGAGGGTGTGACATAACACTGCGGGTTCTGAGGGCCGTGCACAGAGGTTGCACTTCTGAACACTATGGGTTCTGACAGAGACGCGATGCGGCACAGAAGCTGAAGTCAACAACTCAGGAGAAGACCTCAAGGTTGCTCAACACCTTGGAGGCAAGGCTGTGTAGGAGAAGACACAGTTGCAGATAGAATCTCTTAGGATTTATGTAGAGCTCTGCCAAGTGGGCATTGAGCACAGGCACAAGGTGCAGTTGGAGGAACTTTGTTGTGAGTTCAGAAAAAAGTTCTGAGGAGTTCTGTGAAGCTCTTTCAGGAGGGCATTGAGCCAGTGCAAGGAGTGCACAGAGGAAGGAACTCTGCTGTGAGTTCAGAAAGAATCACTGAGGATTCTGAAAAGCTCTACCAAGTGGGCATTGAGTAAGTGTAAAGGGTGCACAGAAGGAAGACAAAACTATTGAAGTTCTGAGAAAAGATACTCTGCCAGAAGGGCATCGAGTTAGTGTGCAGGTAGGCACAAGAAGTGAAGAGAACTCTTTGAGTTCTGTGAACTGAAGGAAGAATCCACTGAAGGATCTTCACTGGGTTGCTGAACACCCAGAAAGGCTCAGTAAGAGGTTGCTTGAGTGAAGGATAACCAGGAGGGCATCATATTTCTCCATCTATGGGAGAAAGAGAAGAAGAACTGCATTCCTGTGGAGGTCGGAGCTACAGAAGAAGCTTAGGACAGATAGCATTTTGCGTGCGAGGACTCTGCAGAGGCACAGCAGTCAAAAGAATCCTTTGAGGATTTGAAGGGAGATAAAAGCTCAGGAGGAGCCAGCGGTTTTACTACGCGTAGTGAGGCTCAAGGTAAAAGGAGCTCATAGAGAGAGAAAAGAAGCAAAGTTCGAGGCCTTTGGGAGCTATAATTTCTTCCAAGTCTCGGAAGAAAGCGTGCAGGAAGCTCAGGGAGGAGCAACATCAGCCATTGGATCAGTCGATAGAATCTGGACCATTGGTTTTCACAGCCAGGAAGCATCAGAGGAGGAGCACATAGGAGAAAGGGATATGAGCCATTAGATCTTGCTCATAATCCTCGACAACCATTGGATCTGCAGGAGTTGCACAGGATTTAACCCCATGAATAGGAGGAGAGAAGTCTCGACAGGCATCGGGATATCAGAAATTGGCATATTGGCATTTCCGTGGACAGGAGATCAGGTAAGTCCACTTGGAAAACCCTGACACAAGATCTGAGCCATCCATCTGAGAGAGGACACATGTCACGTGATCATCCGTTCCAAAGATTCGAGGCACCAAGCATCGGGACATCAACCATCGGGAAATCGGGATTCTCGAGGGAAAGAGAATCGAAACATTCCAAGTCTCGAAATCTCGGAGGAATCGAGGCCATCCATCTGGAAGGGACGTGTGGAGGAGATCGACGCCATCAGGGAAAGTCCTGGCGGGAAAAAGTCATCCATCGTCATATCAAGGATCAGGATATTGGGAATCCCATGGATGTGGTGTTTACACCTTTTGAAATCGTGAATCATGAAACCCCAATCAGTGGGGGCCAGCTGTCAGCAAAACAGAGAGCCAGGATTCAAGGAATCACGAGTCCCGTGGGCGTATGTATTTTGGCATCGCAAACCCCGAAACCCCGATGAGGGGTAAGGATGTGGTCACGAGGGGAGGTCATATGGACCACGAGCTTAGCTTGGAGGGCTAATGCACTAGGAGCATATCGGGGATCGGAAGATTGCGAATCCTAAGGATGTGCGCATTTGGACATTGCAAATGCCGAAACTCCGATAGGAGTAGCTGCGAAAGGAGGTAGGCCATGATCATGGAGATAGCAGTCATATTGTCCAGGGGCTTAGCTAGGAGAGCTAACGTGCATCGGGTTTCAGAGGATTGAGAGTCCTGAGGACTTGTGAATCTCGACATTTGAAGGTCCAAAACCCCGATTTGAGGCATAAGGCTGTGGTCTCATGGACATTGGTTGTATGGACCAGGAGTAGAGCCAAGGGGGGGATAGCGCATACAAAGGCGCGTCGGTGATTCTGTTCATTGGAGATCGGGAGATTGCAGGACAAAGGTCTGTGACAATGGGGATTGTGAAACCCCGAAGCCCTATAGCAATTTTCCCATGGGGAAAAAGGCCACGGCCAGGCGCAGGGGCTGAGAAGGTGAAGAGAATACCTATGGGTCATATTTTAGCAGAGATTCTCGAAGGAATCCAAGGAGCCACTTCGGCTCGAAGAAGGGATTAGAGCGATCCTAAGAGTGGGAGAGCGCAACGGGGGTGCGGTCGCGGCTCTACTACGTCAAGTGGTATCAAAGCAGGGAAATTCATTTGTATATTTCAGGTGAAGTGAGAGGAAAGCAGGAGGAAGACAGAGTTGTTGAGGACTCTGTAAGGACTTGTTTGCAGGTAGGTAGCAGTCCATAGAAAATCAGCAGGACTGTAAGATGAAGCTAGACACACTTAAGATGCAGAGTGACAGCAACAGATCTGTCAAAGAGGTAGATAGACACAGCAAGACGGATACTGAAGGCCATAGGAAGAAGAGCAAGGCAGAAAAGCTTGCATAAATGGATAGAGAGATGGATAAATATCTCTATGAATTAAAGGCAGACATAGAGAAGATCGAACTGCGGATGCGGCAGGATAGGAGGAGGAGACGGATGCGCGAATTTCCCATGGAGAAGGCAAAAGCAAAATGGCTAGTCAAGGAGTTGATGGTCAGAGGGCAGTGCAGGCTGTTGAAAAATTAGTTGAGGTATGTTGAAAACCTCCAGGCCACAGAGGAAAAGATAATTTATGACTGTGAGCCAGAGACTGGGAGAGGTCTCGATGATGAAGAGGATGAATTGGGATCGGCTGAGGATCTCAAGAACTGCCAGGAGGGAATAGAAGAAGAAATTCCAGATTGCCAAGAGGGCAACGAGTTGAGATCAGCTGAAGATCTCACGGACTGTCAGGAGGATAGCCAGGGAATTTCACAGTGCCAGCTGGGCAATGTTAAGAGGTCGCTGCAGGATCTCGAAGACTGCTAGGAGGGCAGTGGAAACATCTCAGATTGCCAGGTGGGTAGAGATGAGAATGCGGGACTAGTTGAAAGTCTCATGGACTCAAAGGTGAGTTCGATTCAGCAAGGAGTGCTGATGAAGATGGGATCGGTTGATCTCATAGTCTACTAGGAGGGCAGCGGAAGCATCCCATATTGCTAGGTGGGCAGGGATGAGTAGATGAGACTATCTGTGGGTCTCATAAACTCGGAAGTGAGTTGGAATCAACCAGGGGAGATGACAGAGCAGGTGGGCTCAAAGATGGATTTGGATCAGCATATGCAGTTGACGGAGGTGGAAGATTAGGATGATATTCTGATGATTGGGGGAATTGGAGTATTCCTACCATTTTCCCAGGAGGAGGCAAAAGTCTGTGTTGCAGATGATGCAGAAACAATAGAAGAACAGTCACAGCTGACGATGAATGTAAAGGAAGAAGATGAAGAGGATAATGAGCATTCAAAGGAATGTCTCAACATATTCAGCCTAGAAGCTGAAGAAGCTATAGCATTGAAGCTGACAACAGAAGAAGGAAAGGAGAGTGAGCATTCTAAGGAATGGCTCAATGAATTCAACCAGGAAGCCGAGGAAGCTGTAGCATTGAAGCTAATAGCAAAAGGAGCGGATGAAGAAGAAGACGAGCATTTTGAGGAATGGCTCGATATTTTCAGCGATGCAGCTGAAGAGACTGCAACATGGGAGTTTGCAGCAGCAGAAGAAAAAGAAGACATGGAAAACATTTGTTTTGCTGATCTATGGGATCAAATTGAAGCCCTGGAAGAGAGGGTAAAAGTGCAGGGTGTGCACATCCAACAGGTGAAGTTGGAAACTAATGAAGGAGGCATGGGAGATCATGGTGATCTTTTCATGTGTAGAAAATCTTTGCAGCTGAGGAGACTGCATGAACAGGGCCAACCACTGGAGCAGCTGGATGCATTGATCAAGGAGATCATGGAGCTGATGATCCGATTAGCATAAACTGCCAGTGAAGAGAAGCTGGGTAGAAAAGCATCAACAGTTGTAGTGCAGAAGCAGTAACAATAGCAGGAAGTTGGAGTGGATGAACAACTCCAAAGGATGATTTGGGATCCAGGAGGATTCCAACCTCTTAGAGGGGAAGCGCATGAGCAGGAGCTCATGATTTTGCAGCTGAGGATTTTGATGAAGGAGCATCTCTCCACGTCATCTAGCGAGCCAACCAGCCACGTCGAGCACGTGCATTCATGCTGAAGAGAGGTGCAACCTCATTTAAATTTGAATTGAATGTAATTACTGCTTAGGATGGTGAGCCATGGAAGCCATTCCTTTGCGCAAGCTGTAGATAAGATAGGCATTTAATGTGTGTATGGCTGAGATCTAGATCCGATTCTAGACTACACAGCTCATTCAATGCAATTGAATAGGGTAGGTAGGTTGGAGGGAAGCGCTCTAAGAGCCCCCTCAGGTAAAAGAGATTTTCAGATCTCATTTTGGTAAGTGAGTTAGGAGTAAGAGAAGAGAAGAGCCAGAGAGAGCTTAGGAACACCATTGTAATTACAGGAATTTGCCATTGTTAATATAACATAGCAGTTTTTCCTGCATTTCTGTATGTTATGTGGATGTCTGTGTGTGTTCCATATATATTTTGTAGATGTATGTTAGGCATTTGCAGGAGTGTGTTTGATTTCAGGGTTGAAGGTCTTTGTGGCTTCACACCAGGAGGGTGTGACAGAACGCTGCGGGTTCTGAGGGCCGTGCACAGAGGTTGCACTTCTGAACACTGCGGGTTCAGACATAGATGTGTTGTGGCACAGAAGCTGAATTTGACAACTCAGAAGAAGACCTCAAGGTTCTTGAACACCTTGGAGGCAAGGTTGTGTAGGAGAAGACACAGTTGCAAAAAGAATCTCTTAGGAGTTCTATAGAGCTCTGCCAAGTGGGCATTGAGCACAGGCAGAAGGTGCAGCTGGAGGAACTCTATTGTGAGTTCAGACAGAAGCTATGAGGAGTTCTGTGAAGCTCTACCAGCAGGGCATTGAGCCAGTGTAAGGAGTGCACAGAGGAAGGAACTCTGCTGTGAGTTCAGACAGAATCACTGAGGATTCTGAGAAGCTCTACTAGGTGGGCATTGAGTAGGTGCAAAGGGTGCACAGAAGGAAGACAAAACTGCTGAAGTTATGAGAAAATATACTCTGCCAGGAGGGCATTGAGTTAGTGTGCAGATAGGCACAAGAAGTGAAGAGAACTCTTTGAGTTCTGTGAACTGAAGGAAGAATCCACTGAAGGATCTTCACTGGGTTGCTGAACACCCAGAAAGACTCAGTAAGAGGTTGCTTGAGTGAAGGACAGCTAGGAGGGCATCATATTTCTCCATCTGTGGGAGAAATAGAAGAAGAACTACATTCCTGTGGAGGTCGAAGCTATAGGAGAAGCTTAGGACAGATAGAATTTTGTGTGCGAGGACTCTGTAGAGGTGCAGTAGTCAAAAGAATCCTTTGAGGATTTGAAGGGAGATAAAAGCTCAGGAGGAGCTAGCGGTTTTATTACGCGCAGTGAGGCTCAAGGTAAAAGGAGCTCACAGAGAGAGAAAAGAAGCAAAGGTCAAGGCCTTTGGGAGCTGGAATTTCTTCCAAGTCTCAGAAGAAAGCGTGAAGGAAGCTCAGGGAGGAGCAACATCGGCCATTGGATCAGTCGATAGAATCTGGACCGTTGGTTTTCACGGCCAGGAAGCATCAGAGGAGGAGCACATAGGAGAAAGGGATCTGAGCCATTAGATCTTTCTCAGAATCCCCGACAATCCTTGGATCTGCAGGAGTTGCGCGGGAGTTTACCCCGTGAACAGGAGGAGAGAAGCCCCGACAGGCATTGGGATATCGAAAATCGACATATCGGCATTTCCGTGGACAGGAGATCAGGTAAGTCCACTTGGAAAACCCCGATGTAAGATATGAGCCGTCCATCTGAGAGAGGACACGTGTCATGTGATCGTCCGTTCCAGAGATCCGAGGCACCAAGCATTAGGACATCGACCATTGGGAAATCGGGATTCTCGAGGGCAAGAGAATCGAGACATTTCAAGTCTCGAAATCTTGGAGGAATCGAGACCATCCATCTGGAAGGGACGCGTGGAGGAGATCGGTGCCATTGGGGAAAGTCCTGGTGAGAAAAAGTCATCCATCGTCATATCGAGGATCGGGATATCGGGAATCCCATGGACATGGTGTTTACACCTTTTGAAATCGTGAATCATGAAACCCCAATCAGTGGGGGCCAGCTGTCAGCATAGCAGAGGAGGAGGACAGTGCCATCGTGAGGGGCCAACTGTCCGCAAAACGGAGAGTCAGGATTCGAGGAATCGCGAGTCCCGTGGGCGTATGTATTTTGGCATCGCAAACCCCGAAACCCCGACGAGGGGTAAGGCTGTGGTCACGAGGGGAGGTCATATGGACCACGAGCTTAGCTTGGAGGGATAATGCACTAGGAGCATATCGGAGATTGGAAGATCACGAATCCTAAGGACGTGCACGTTTGGACATTGCAAATGCCGAAACTCTGATAGGAGTAGCCGCAAAAGGAGGTAGGCCACGGTCATGGAGATAGCGGTCATATTGGCCAGGGGCTTAGCTAGGAGAGCTAACGTGCATCGGGATTCGGAGGATTGAGAGTCCTGAGGACTTGTGAATCTTGACATTTGAAGGTCTGAAACCTCGATTTGAGGCATAAGGCTACGGTCTTGTGGACATTGGTCGTATGGACCAGGAGTAGAGCCAAGGGGGGGCTAGCGCATACAAAGGTGCATCAGTGATTCTGTTCATTGGAGATCAGGAGATCGTGGGACAGAGGTCCGTGACAACGGGGATCGTGAAACCCTGAAGCTCGATAGCAATTTTCCCGTGGGGAAAAAGGCCACGTCCAGGCACAGGGGCTGAGAAGGTGAAGAGAATACCTGTGGGTCAGATTTTAGCAGAGATTCCCAAAGGAATCCAAGGAGCTGCTTCGGCTCGAAGAAGGGATTAGAGCGATCCTGAGAGCGGGAGAGCACGATAGGGGTGCGGTCGCGGCTCTACTGCGTCAAAGGGTTCTTCAACAACAATAGGTTGAATTGGAACAATTTCCTTATACTATCTCCCTACAAATTTTTGGCATGTATCCTAGCTTCGTGAATATGCATGAGCATTCTTCAATAGTGTAGGCTAGTAGTATCTAGCTCTAAATATCTTGTGAGCTATTGTATATCCTAAAAAATGGCCTCCTATTGGTCCATCATGCATGTCCTTAATAATTTTTTCAACATCTTATTTTTCAAGGCATCAAAGTAGTACTCCATCATAGTTCTTTTGAAACAAAATGCCATGCACCAGTCGATATTGTAAAGATTTCAATCTGAGTGCCTTTTTTACTTGGCATTGAGGTAGTCTAGAGTTATACCATGTTGAAGGTAATACTTGAGATCATTATAATACGAGTCTTCAATAGATGGAATGTAAGGAACCTATTGTGTATACATATTTGGATCCTCTTGCCATCCATCCTTTTCTTGATTTTCACCATTCTTATCTTGTATCACTAATTTGCAAATTCCCTGAACTTTAACGATGTTGCTGGTTTAAATTCCAGGTCATATTCTTGTAGGGATTTCATCCAATTAAATCATCTCTCTCCAAGCTCAATTTGAACAAAAAGGGAGCTGACCTCTAAAAGAGGGACAATGAATTTCATGTGGTTCTTTAAAATGTAAGGTCTAAACTATTTGATTACTTTATGGACAACAAAAACTTTCTTATCCACTAGAGAGTAGTTTAGTTCAGTTCCTTTTAATCCAGTGCTCATTAATTCAATGGGGTATTAATTTCCTTGCTCATCCTTCCGTGTGAGCACTACTACGAGGGAATGATCAGACACAAAGGTGTATAGAAAATATTCCTTAGTGACATATGGACTTTGTAGGGATAGTTTAGCGACTATAGTGGATTTGATATTTTCAAAAGACTCTTTCTCAAAGGATGTCCATTTCAACTGAACATCTTTCTTAATCATCCATTGAAGCGACTTAGCAATTTTGACGAAGTATGGAATGAATCTTCTTACAAAGTTGATCTTACCTAAAAAATCTTGCATGACTTCTTACTATGCGGTGGAGGAATTTGCATAATAGCTTTTTTTCTTTCTGGGTCCACCAAGTTTCCATATTTGGAAATTTCATGCCCTAATAGTATACCTTTTGAAACAACAAATATAGTCTTCTTGGGATTCAATGAAATCCCATAATTTCTTCATCGCTCAAATATTTGTTTAAGATTTCTTGGGTGATTTTCCATTTTCTTTGAATAAACTGTGATTTCGTCGAGATAGACCACCACGCTTCGGTCGATTAATCCTTTGGAAGAAATATCTATAACCTTTTGAAACATATCACCTACATTTACAAAACCAAAGGGATCCTTCTGTATGTGTATGTTCCCCATTTCGTTCTGAATGTAGTTTTCAATTGGTCTAGTTCTGCCACAAGAACCTGGTTGTATCCTGAAAACCTATCCAATAGATAAAAACTCTCAGAGCCAGAGACAAGTTGCAAGATATGTTCCATGGGGGAATTGGGTAGTTATCTTAGTCAAAATCTCATTTTAAGTTTCAAAAATCTATGCATATTGTTGGATTAATGAGAGGGGGGGTGAATCAGTAATAGAGCAATTTAATCATTTTTAATCCTTTTTAACCACAATATATAAATGTTGTTTATCTTTAAGATCAATTTACCAATATCATTCAACATGTGTAGAATAAATAAACCACGAACAATGAGCAATCATACACATACATAGTGCACCAATATTTTTACGTGGAAACCCAATGCGAGAGAAAACTGCATAATTCTTTTTCTTATATGTATTTAATAATTACATTCATTGGAAGAACCAAATTCCTTTTTTCTCCAACAACAACTAGAAGGAGGATCCAACCCCCTATATTTTCAGGTTACAACCTGAGGGAATCTCCAACTCCCCATTTCTCTGGCTCCAACCAAAAGGAGGATACACCGCACTATACTTTTTGGCTACAATCCGAAGGTGGCTACAACCATCTATCCTTGCCCCGTCCTACTACCATGAAACATAAGTGTCAAATAGCTGATGAATCACTGCCACACTGTCATTGTGAAATATACCACTGTAAACCTGTAACAATTTGTGCCAACAACCTGTAACCAACCTCTACCAATAAACTGTAGTCAACCTATACCAATAACTTGTAATCAACCTGTACCAACATATATCAAATATACCAACAATCTGCACCAAATAATCTTCTCAATAGATCAGATCTGATAACATAGATCTCATACCCAATATCACAAGAATAACAATCAAACCATGTGTATCTATGTCTCTCTAGTCATGTGCATATAATCATAATCATGTGTAATAAACCCTCACATGGACTAGACATCAAACCCTCATTGTTATTCAACCTCAAAGTATACTAAAAACTTCAACAATATACCATAACCAAAATCATTCAACCATGTACCACAAAAACCCTCAACCATGTACCAAGAAATACAAGAGATGCCTCAATACTCAAACTAACAAGATGTACCAATGATAAATATCAAACATACCAACACTATATTTATGTATATTTGACTCATACAACAAGTGCCATACAACCATCAACCTCTCTAGGTAAAATCCTCAATCTCCCATAACCATATCTCATGTAGACAACAATATCCAACTACACATAAGAATGTGGCATATCTTTTGAAGCTGTAGATAAATCAACTATACTTGATCACTGTAGAGATTTCTAGAGACTCTACTCATCCCCTGCAACTTGAAGAACACCTCAACTTCACTTCTTGTAGTGCCTCAGGTAACATAGGCAAGATGTCCAGTGGGGCCTCACGTGACAGGCTATACTTGACCTGTGGTGTTGCCTCGACCCACGAGGATGACCCTAATTAGGGTTTTTCACAATTTCTTCGCACTCCAATGCAAACAAAAAACTTTTCCATCACTTTGTCTTTGTTTTGTCAGACTTGTGCAACTATAGAGGTATCAATTAGTACCTACAATAATCCTTTCACAATAATAGATGTTCAATATTTTCAATAGGTGCAAATAAGAGACCTTTTCTCTCTTATTTATACTCTCCAAGTGGCTTCCTCAAGGGGTTATATTCTAACTACCTTTACCCAACTTATTTCTTTTAGGGATAACCCACTTCTAACCACTTTGTTCACTTACAACCACTTTATCCACAAATAGTAAATTCTCCACTTCTAGTTGAAACTATTTTTTTTTTTTAATTATGTTCTTTTTGCAACAACTTAACTTGTGATTAACTCCTAGTTACCACCACTTTGACTAGTAAAATTCTTCTAGGATCTTCTAGAACAAATTGACTTCTTTGACCTTCTAGGGGATTCTAGATAACTGATGAGGGTTCCCCAACTTCACAAGGCCATATCTCCTCAACCGTGAGGAACTACGCGATGCACCACATATCACCAAAAACAACATGACATGTACTATACATCTAGAATAGTCTTACCTACAAATACACTGGTCTTCATACCTTTATACCTAAAAGAAAATTGAGTCCATTAAACATACTATTGAAGCTACCAAAATTTTCTGCCAAATTTTCTTCAAGGGTTGAAATCAATGACATCCAACCCAATTAATCAACAATCTCCCCTTTTGGCATTGATGACAACACTCTAATGCAAAACTGAAGTCATATTTCTCATGCTCCCCCTATGACCACCGCTCCCCCTGGAAACATGCCTTTCTACTCTCTCTCCAAGCATCTAACTCTCTCTCCATGCATATGATAAATATCTCCCCCTTTGACATCAATGACAAAGCCAACTTCCTGTCAGGGCTGCTCCCCCTGACTGAACTCTCCCCAAAATTAACTGTCCTCTTTATGGTGTTTCCTTGTGTAAATCTAAGACATATAAGAATAAAATTCAAAATTCATTGCGGGGAAGAAACTATACCAAGTTTCTAAATAAGATTCTCAAAGGCTTCCCTTGGAAGCCATTTTGTAAAGTATCTGCAATCTTTTCTTTGGTCCTAACATACTCAACTTGAATGTTATTCTCTACAACCTATTCGTGTAGAAAATTATACTTGATTGGAATGTGCTTCTTCTTGGAGTGCATTACCGGTTTCTTTGAGATACTGATGGCGCTTGTATTATCACAATATATCAAAATGGGCTCATCATACTCAACCTGTATATATGTCAAAGTTTGTTTCATCCATAGAACCTATGTACAACATGCTACTGCTGCAATATACTCTTCTTTGATTGTAGACAATGATACAAATGATTGTTTATTTCTTAGCCAAGATACCAAACACTCACCCAAGTAGAATTTTTCTCCACTTGTACTTCTTCAGTCATCAATGCAACATGCCAAATCTACATCTGTGTAGGTAATAATTGATAGATAATTTCCTTTTGGATACCATAATCCAAAATATTTTGTACCCTTGAGATATATGAATATCATATTTATTGATAGAACATGTGATTCCTTTGGTGCTCCTTGAAATCATTCCACCTATCCAACTGCCGACATTAAATATGGTCTTGATGTTGTCACATAAAGTAAGATGCCAATCATTGACTTGTACTGCCTCTAATCTATAGACTTTGAATCATCATCTTTACTTAACTTACAACTGGTCTGCATAGGAGTATTGATTGGTTTGCAATCTTCCATTCTGAACCTTTTTGGCATTTATTTGATATACTTGGTTTGAGAAATAAAAATTCATTGGTTTCTTTGACATATTTGAAGACCCAAAAAGAAGGATAGTTCTCCAAGTAATGACATTCCAAATTCAATCTACATATCCTTTGCATTTTTTTGTCTCATTCTGTTAGGATATTTAGACACTTAGGAGTTAGTAAGATCTACTTGGTCTATTGTGTCGTTAGGTAAAAGTGTGTTTTCTAGTGTGTTTCTTTAGTATGCATTAGTATGCATTTGTAGTTAGGAAATCCGATGATCACGATATGTTCCCAACATAGAGTGATTCGACGGTTCATACTCTCCTCGATCTTAATGGCCATTGATCCGTGGCTTAACACTCGATTGGTCCATGATATCTATTTAAAGAGCATGGAGGGTCATTTTCTAATGATCGATTGTGAGAAATTCTCTTGTAAAATCTCTCTGTAATCTTTTTCTTTGCATTAATAAACTGCTCCAAGTGGCTGCATTGGCTGGGGCTGTGGATGTTTCCCCATAGGGGTTTTACCACCTGAAAACATCAGTGTGTTGATCTTTGATCTGGTTATGTGAGTGGTTACTGAAGGTGTTCTATGTGAGTGGTTACTGAAGGTGTTCATCCTCTGTTGGAATACCTGTGTTTTCGAACATGGTATCAAAGCCTGTTTGAAGATCCGCTCCTGTTGTAGATTGAGATCATGAAGCTGAGTTGCATCATCTCCATTTTCTATCTCTTCCATACATTTATGGGCTAAGAGGACTATTCCATTGCGTCTAGATCACTCATTTCATTCAAGAACACTTTTGTTTCACTCGAAAAGGTTTCTGTTTTCCCAAGATACGGCCATTACAACAAGATCCGAAGGTATAAAGTTTGAATACACATTTTAAAAAAAATTTGCAGAGAAGTTTTTTGGGTTTGATTTCGGTTTTGTATTTTTTTTATTTCCGGGTTGCTACTATTTTAGATTTTTGTAGGATCTTTGCCTTGTGCCCTATGCGATCTTGGCAAATCAGAAATAGATAGGAAAAGGTGCATCTTTCGGGTAAGCTAACCGAGATCTAACCCTTGTTGTCATCAAGAAGAGAAATTTTTTTCTTGTGTGAAAAGAGTTTTTTTTTTAGTATGCTTTCCAAGGTTGTCATCAACAACAACAACAACAACAACAACAACAACACCCCCAATCCTCCTTTTGAACATTACAATATGTTTTTCTAGACCATTTGGTTAAAAGTTTCCTAACAACAACAACAACAACAACAACAACAACAACGACAACGACAATGACAACGACAATGACAATGACAATGACAATGACAACGAAAACGACAACGAAAACAACGACAACGACAACAAAGACAACAACAACAACAACAAC
>CBVK0100848181.1:0-29056 GCA_900067695.1 Picea abies | reverse complement strand
GCTAGACCATTTGGTTAAAAGTTTCCTTATTAAGTAAGAAGTCTTGAGTTCAAGTCTCTCTTTTGTTACCTTTTTTGAAAAAGTTATGAAAAAATTGTAAAGTGTATTTCACTTCAAGTGTAAAAGTGAATCACTATAAGTAGCTTTAATATTTTATTTTAGAGTTATTTTGCATGCAACCTTTTTGTTATAAGGTAGCTTCATTGTAAAAGTGATCCCCACTTCTCTTTATAAAAGTGGGTCACTTGATAAAGAAGCTTACACTATCACGTGGTCATTTGGTTATTGTTTATGCCTTTTTTAAAAATGACATAACTCTCACATTGGAAGTCCATTTTCAGTGTTGTTTTTTTTTAAGACCGTATAACTTTTCAAGCTCTTTCCATCCAGATCATCAGTTTTAGTTTTTAAATTCACATTTTATGCATATTTAATATGGCTTCTACAAGTACCGTCTTTCTTACCAACAACAACTACTTCCAATGGAAATCTCATATGGAAGATTTATTAAGAAGTAAAGGCTTGTACCGGATTACCTTGGGAAAGGAAAAAGTGCCCACCGATGCTGATAAGAAATCCAAGTGGGATAATAGGAATGATGAAGCACGTGGAATAATCAGAATTTCCATCTCTCCTGATTTAAGGTACCACATTCAAGACATTAATGACCTCAAATAAGCTTGGGAAAAGATTGAATCTGTGTTTGGTAAACTCAATATTATTCGAGCACAACATTTAGAAAATCAAATACTGACCTTGAGTCCAAGTGATTTTTCTTTCTTTGGAGACTATCTATCTAGGTTTAAAACACTCAGAATTTTATGTGAAGAATGTAAGATAAATATGGAGGAAGAGCGTTGCATCTATCTTATTCTTTCTAAGATAGGTAGTGCATATTCTGTGTTTGTATCTACCTTTTATTCCATGAGAGAGTCTCTAGGGGAAGAAGCTTATGAAAAACCCACTCTCGAGTCCTTTTGTGCTTGTTTGATTCAAGAGGAAGATAATCTTGTACAATTTGGAGTGATCAACACTGTAGGTCCCTCCAACAAAGCCTTAGTTGCCCAACAGAAAGATAAACCCAAGTATCCAAAGAAGCAACATCCTCGCTACAATAAAAAACAACATAAGGGTCCCAAACCTGCTCAGACAACTTCAGCTCCTACTGGTGACAAATGAGCAAAATATAAAAGTAAGAATACTAACAGACATTGCAACTTTTGTGATAAATATGGTCATGATGAGTCTAAATGTTTCAAGAAGATGGCAGCTTTAGAAGTAGCGATGAAAAAGCACAACATCAGTATTGATTCTACTTCTTCTTCTCATAGACATGCACTTTTTGTTTCTGGTTTCTCCTTCAATGCAAATTCTACTTCTACTACTTCTTCTTCTTATGAGTGGCTTATTGATTTAGGAGCATCTTATCATATGGCTAAGGATAAAGCCATATTTTCTGCTCTAAATGAATGTAACACCAAGAAAATATTTGTTGGTGATGATAGATCTCTTAGTGTTATAGGATATGGAATAGTTCAAGTAGATAATGGTCATTTCAATGATGTATTATGTGTTCCAAGTCTTTCTTGTAACCTTCTATCAGTATATCAAATCACTCATTCAGGTAAAGGTAAAACCGTCGAGTTTTCACCTCACGAAGTTGTAATCAAGGATCTAAAAGATCCTAAGCATGTCCTTGCAACTAGAATTGCTGATGATATTACAAGGTTGTACAAGTTTGACAACTTTGGGTCATCAGTTTTTTCATTAGTTTTTGTTTCTCATAGCGATGAATTGAGAAAACTTTGGCATGAGTGGTTTGGTCATCTAAACTATCACTCATTGCAGCAACTATGTAATCAACAGATGGTGACTGGTCTTCCTCTTGTTTCATGCAGAGATGGTGTTTGTGCTGGTTGTGTTCTCAGCAAACATCATCGGGACAGTTTTGACAAACGTGCCTCTTGGCACACCTCGGGTCCTTTGCAACTTGTTCATAGTGATTTGTGTGGTCCACTTTCTTCTCCCTCTTTTTATGGGTGCAAGTATTTCTTAACTTTCATTGATGACTTTTCTAGATGTACTTGGGTTTACTTCTTAAAACTCAAGAGTGAATTTTTTGACAAGTTTTTGGCCTACAAGGCCCTTGTAGAAAAGCAATCTGGACATCAAATTCAAAGGTTAAGAATAGATAATGGAAGTGAATATGTGAACAATAATTTTACAAGCTACTGCACTACACAGGGAATCCAAATTCAACACATTGTTCCATATACACCACAACAAAATGGTGTTGCTGAGAGAAAGAACCGCACATTAAAAAAAATGGCTAATTGTATGATCCAATCTAAGGGATTAAGTCTAAAGTATTGGGTGGAAGCCATCAACTGTGCAAATTACATAGTAAATCACACTCCCACAAAGGCTCTTAAAAATATAACACCGGAAGAAGATTGGACTAAAATTAAACCATATGTAATTCACTTCCATGTATTTGGTAGTATAGCATGGGCTCACATTCCTGATGAGAAAAGGAAAGCATTGCAGCCTAAAAGTGTAAAGTGTATATTTGTTGGTTATTCTGAAGATGTCAAAGGTTACAAACCTCTTCAATCACATTGTAATGAAATTATTATTAGAAGAGATGTTAAATTTGATGAAAATCTCTTGGCCTGTGAGCCTAATTCGACGATTGTGCCTTCTTCGACCTGTGAGCCATCTTTAGCATTTGTGACTTCTTATGATCTGGTTTCTTCTTCAGATGATGACACTGAGGATGAAAATCCACCTCTGCCTTCTCACCCTCCTCTAGATGAGTCCTTTGAACCTAAACCAACACCAGCTCCACTGCTTCCTAGATGGGTCTGTTCAACACAAGAAGCAGCTGGTGATCTTGTCGGTGATTCTTCATATCAGCATCGTACACATTCACAGTTCCAGCGAGCCTCTTCTCTTTTGGATCAAGTTTCAGAAACTCATGATCCAGAGACATTTGCAGAAGATTCAGGTCATCCAGATTGGGATACAACAATGAATGAAGAGTATCATTCTTTAATGGAAAATGATACTTGGGATATTGTACCTCTTCCAAAAGGAAGAAAACTTGTTAGATGCAAATGGGTCTACAAAACTAAGTATGCATCAGATGGAAGTGTTGAAAGACACAAGTCTTGATTAGTTGCCAAAGGATTTTCCCAAGTTGAAGGAATTGACTATAATGAAACCTTTTCCCTTGTAGCAAAAATTAATTCCATCCGCCTTGTTCTTGCCCTTGCTACCTCACATAAATGGGAGGTCCATCAGATGTATGTTAAATCTGCCTTCTTGCACAGAGATTTTCAAGAAGAAATCTACATGGAACAACCTCCTGACTATGTCTAGAATGACTCTAGCCTTGTTTGTCGCCTCAAGAAATCTCTTTATGGTCTCAAGCAAGCTCCCTGAGCTTGGTATGCCAAAATGGATAGCTTTCTTATTGCCACTGGATTCTCTAGATGTCATTCTTATCCTAATGTCTATACCAAGAAAGTAGGAAGCCATCTCATAATCCTTGTCCTTTATGTTGATGACCTTATCCTTACTGGTAGTGACCCAAAAATTTTAAATCATCTGAAAACTAACCTTAAGAAGAAATTTGAAATGACAGACTTAGGATTTTTTGCACTATTTCCTTGGCCTCCAAGTTCTGCAAACCAATGACGGAATTTTTCTTTCCCAGTCTAAGCATACTTGTGACCTTCTTCGTCGCTTTCGCTTTACTTCTCCTGAGGTTGATGCCACCTTGTACCGTCAGTTAGTTGGTAGCCTCTTATACTTGAATCATACCCGTCTTGATCTTTCCTTTGTTGTTGGTCTTGTTTCCCGATATATGCAAACACCCCATGAAAGCCATTGGAAAGCAGCTAAAAGGATACTTCACTATGTTTTTGGTATAGTTCAGTTTGGGATACATTACAGTTCAGGGGGACTCCTTTATTGGTTGGTTTCACTGATTCAGATTGGGCCGATGACCCTGATGATCGAAAGTCTACTGCAGGTTATGTTTTTAGCCTTGGTTCAGGACCTGACACTTGTGCTTGTAAGAAACAACAAGCTATTTCACTTTCTTCAGCAGAAGCAAAGTACTGAGCAGCAGTAAATGCAAGTTAGGAAGCCCTGTGGCTTTGATAGATTCTTTCATAGTTTGGATTCCAGCACTAGAATCTGACCAGCCTTTGTTGTGACAATCAAAGTGCCATCAAGATTGCCAAAGACCCAGTGCAACATCAGTGTAGCAAACACATCGAGCTACACATGCACTTCATCAGAAATCTCATTCATGATCAAGTTATTGAAGTGCTCTTTGTCCCTACAGAAGATCAAGTTGCAGACATTTTCACAAAGTCTCTTATAGAAGCGAAGTTTTACAAACTTCGATCTATGTTAAAAGTTCATGAAGTTTTCATTAAGGGGGGATAGGCTCTAATGCCTCCTTCCTTCTCCTACTTTGTCACTATTGTAAATCATTCAATCCTATCCCAAGTCGTTCTTAAGGGGGGATGTTAGGATATTTAGACACTTAGGAGTTAGTAAGATATACTTGGTCTATTGTGTCATTAGGTAAAAGTGTGTTTCTTTAGTATGAATTAGTATGCATTTGTAGTTAGGAAATCCGACGGTCACGATATGTTCCCGACATAGAGTGATACGACAGTTCATACTCTCCTCAATCTTAACGACCATTGATCTGTGGTTTAACACCCGATTGGTCCATGATCTCTATTTAAATTGCATGGAGGGTCATTTGATGATGATCGATTGTGAGAAACTCTCTTGTAAAATCTCTCAGTAATCTTTTTCTTTGCATTAATAAACTGCTCCAAGTGGCCATGTTGGTTGGGGCCATGGATGTTTCCCCATAGGGGTTTTACCACTTAAAAACATTGGTGTGTTGATCTTTGATCTTGTTATGTAAGTGGTTACTGAAGGTGTTCGTCCTCTGTTGGAATACATGTGTTGTCGAACACATTTTTCCATTATCACTTCCAAAAATAATATCATCAACATAAACTTCAATTAACAAAATACTGTCTTGATTTACCTTGATGTAGAGGTTGTTGTCTGCATTTCCTTTCCTAAACCCTTTCTCCTGTAAATATTTTTTTAGTATGGAATACCATGTTCTAGGTGCCTGTTTGAGACCATACAAGGCCTTCTTCAACATGTAAACATAATTTTCATTTTCTGACAAGTGAAATCCTTTTGGTTTCTTAATTTAGACTTCTTCTTCTAGATCCCCATTCAGGAAGGTTGATTTCACATCCATTTGATACACTTTAATATTCTCGAAGTATGCATAGGTGAGGGTCAATCTAATTGCTTCCATTATGGAAAGTAGGGAAAACGTCTCTTCAAAATCATTACCTTCAACCTGAGCATATCCTTTACATACCAATCTATCTTTGTTATTGGTAACATGTCCATCTTCATTCAATTTGTTTCTGAAGACCCACTTTGTGCCGATCACATTATTGTACCACGGACTTGGAACCAATTCCAAAGTGTCATTCTTCTCTATCTAATCCAACTCTTCATCCATGGCTTTTATCCATAATTCATCCTTTTTGGATTCTTCAAAACTACTTGGTTCAGTCATAGATAAGAGTGCTAGGTGCAGTGGTTCTAGTGAATGCGTTCTTCTTCTAGTCTCAACTCCTGCATCTTTGTTCTCGATGATATGAACTGATGGATGATTCTTTTGTATTATTTTTCTAGGTGTCTTTGGAGGTACTTGAAGATATTGTTTTTCTTTCGCTTCTGTTTCTAACTACTCTTCTTCATCTTCCCCTTCTGCTACTTCTTCTTCCTTTGCTTCTTCTTCGTGAACTTGTTCCATTGACTCCTTTTATTCTTCCTTCATTTTTCATCAATTTGTCTCATCAATTGTCACTTTGATTCTTTCCACAACTTTGTTGAGAATTATATTGAAACATTTGTATGATTTACTTGTGATTGAGTACCCAACAAGTACGCCTTTTCCCACACAAGAATAAAACTTTACCATTATACCATATTCTCTTTTGATGTAGCATTTACTTCCAAAAAATTTGAACTGCTTCACATTCTATGGTCTTCCTTTCCATAGCTCGTATGGATTTTTATCATTGTTGTTTTTGAGCATTACTATGTTTTGAATGTGAACTGTTGTATGAATTGCATGTTCCCAAAAGACGTTTATCAACTTGGAATCCATTAACATAATTCGGGCAATTTCCTATACTATCATGTTCTTCCTTTTGATGACTCCATTTTGTTGTGGTGTCCTAGCAACAGAGAATTTCCTTTTTATCCCATGCTTTCTGTAGAAGTCCATGAATTCCTTTGAAGTAAACTCTCCATTATCTGATCTCAAACATTTGATTTTTGAATATATTTCATTTTCAACCAGTTCCTTGTATATTTTGAAGTTCTTGAATTCTTCTGACTTCTTCTCGAGGAAACAAACTACAATCATCCTAGTGTAATCATCAACTAATAACATAAAACACTACTCACCTTTCAATCCTTTTGTTCTATTTGGTACAACTAGATCAATATGCACAATTTCCAGTGGATTTGTTTTGGATTATTCCTTTGACTTGAAGCTGGTCTTGGTTTTCTTTCCTTGTTGACAATGCTTGCATAAAGTGTTGGTTGGCTTTGTGATCTAGGGAATTTCTCCAATTTCTTCCTCTTTGCTAATTTTGACAAGATTATCAAAGTTTATGTGACCCATTTTTTTGTGCCATAACCAAACTTCATCTTACTTTCCTAGAAACACTTTTCATTTCGAATTTCACAAAATACATATGTGTTTCTTGAAGTTCTTACAATTGTCACAACCAGTCTTCCTGAACCTGATTTTCGTATCTCACACTCATGTGAATCGAACACAAGTTTCTGACCTTTGTCACACATTTTACTTACACTCAAAATGGTACGTATCATATCTTCCACTAGTAGAACATTCTCCACCTTGGTATCCTTATTTCCAATTCCAACCATTCCTCTTCCAATGATTCTAGTTGAGTTGTCACTTCCAAAGGAGACTGATCCATCTCTTTTCTTTCTCAATCTTAGAAACCTATCCTCATCACCTGCCATTTGATTTGAGAAACCAGTGTCAACATACCAACCATGTTTCTTATGTTTAGCTTATAGTGAAATTGTACATTCTTCATTGTTGAAATGATTCTTCTTCCTTATCCATGTTCTTTGAGGTTCCTATCTTTGACTGTTGTTATTAGTTTGTGATTCTCTTGGAGCAGTTGTCATTCTACAATCTTTGTCCATGTGTCCAAATTTTTTTCACTTGTATCATTCCATCTCAATACTAAAGGATTCAAACCTATCGTAGCTTCTATTATGTGTTTCACTAGGCCTTCTTGAATAATCATTTCATGCATAACTTTCACGGTTGTCTCTATTCCTGTTATTTTCTCTGCAATTCACAACCTTATGTCCAAAATTGTTACATGAATAACATTAACAAAGAAATATAGTTTGATACATAGGATTTGTAGATATTCTAAAATGATTTACTCTTATGAACCCTTCTTCTTCTTGAGGCCTTGTTTTTGACTGTCGTTGATTCTGAAATCTAAATATTATGGGCGAAGGAGTGTCTCTGTGATCTTCTTTTGTAAAACTTCTTGTCTCCTTTGACTATCTCTACATAGCTTCTTAGTTGTGTTTCTTGATCTGTTGTTTTGGAGCTTGATCCCTTTTCTATCTAATTGTAACCTAGTCCATACTTGTCATGATGTGGCCTTTGAATGTTAATAATGTTATCCAAAACTTTAGAGTTATTCTGCATGTTTTTCTTTTGAAGGTGTTTTCTCAATGTGACAATCTTTGCTTCCAAACCCCCAATGATCCTGTCTTTTTATTCCAACCATTCTTTGAGTTCTTCTTCAATTCGTTTGTCTTCTTCAACTTGGATTTTAATTTGGTGATCATCTGCTCTAGTTCTTCGGAGTTGGAATTTTGCGCTTCCTCTTTTATTTTTAGCTATGCCTGTAGTGATTTTTTTTTTCCTTTTACCCTTTTATAACTAATATGGCACTCAACAATTCTTCTCTGTAGTCAAATTATGCCTGTTCATATTCTTCTTCAGTTCCTTCTCCATTAGAATCTTATACTACCATGAATAGAACCCTTTTATGTATCACTTTCACTAAATTCATCTTCGTCGGATGAGGTGTTGTCTTCTTTGGTGCAAAAGCTTTTCTTGGAAAATTTCTTTTTGGTTATTTTTCCTTTGTATATTTGTTTTCTATTTGAATCACCTTCTTCATTCCTTTTCTTTTACTTATGTGGACATTTTTTAGCGAAATGACCAATACCATCACAACTAAAAAAAAACAATGGAAGCTTACCCCTATATTTTCTTGATCCCTTTTTTAGTCTTATAACGAAGTTCACTACTTCTTCATCATATTCTAAGATATCATTGTTGTTGCTATCTGACTTTACCTTTTGCTTGACCTTTTTCTTTGACTTCTTGGATGCTTTGAATGCTAATTCTTTTGTAACTGGGTTCTCCTGTTATGTTCTAATTTCATAGGTTGTGAATATTCCATGTAGCTCATCCATGCTAATTGAATCTAGATCTTTTCTTTCTTATAGTGCTGATATCTTAGGATCAAATCTCATTGGAAGAGATCTTAGTACCTTTTGAAAAATTATATATTCATCAACTTCTTTTCCCAATCCTTTAATTGCATTCACTGTTTCATCAACTCATAAAAAGTAAGCTGCAATATTTTCATCTTCCTTCATCTTCAGCTGTTCAAATTGACCTTTATAATTTTGAAGCTTTGTTGCCTTAAATTTTGCGTTTCCTTCATAAAAATTTTGAAGTTTGTCCCAAATCTCCTTTGCAGAGATGAAATGCATAAATTTGACATATACCGAATAAACTAGACCATTCAAGATAAAAATTTTGGCTTTTGAATTATTTAGATTGAGTTTCCTTCCATTTTCATTTGTTGGAGGAACAATGGGTTATTTATATCCATCTACTACTGATTTCCAAACCTCAAATCCTTGTGCTTGTATATGTGTTTTCATCATTATACTCTAGAATGCATAGTTTTGTCCATCAAACTGTGGTATTCCATTTTTATACATACTGTTTCTCTCCATGATCTACCTTCCAGTGGTTAAACTAATTCCTAAAGGAACCTGCTATGATACCAATTGTTGGATTACTGAGAGGGAGGGTGAATAAGTAATAGACAAATATAATACTTTTTAATCCTTTTTAACCATAGTATATAACTATTGTTTATCTTTAAGATCAATTTACCAATATCTTTCAACAAGTGAAAAATAAATAAACCATGAACAATAAGAAATCATACACATACATAGTACCCCAATATATTTACATGGAAACCCAATGCGAGAGACAACCACATAATGCTTTTTATTATATTTCTTTAAGAATTACATTCACTGGAAGCACCAAATTCCTTTTTTCTCCAGCTGCAACTGGAAGGAAGCTCCAACCCCTTGTATTTTAAGGCTACAACCTGAGGGAAGCTCCAACTCCCCAATACTATGGCTCCAACCAGAAGGAGAATACAAACCCCTATGTTCTTTGGCTACAATCGGAAGGTGGATACAACCACCTATCCTTTCCCCATACTACCACCTTGAAATATAAGTGTCAAATAACTAATGAATCATTTCCATACTATCACTATGAAATATACCACTGTAAACCTGTACCAATCTGTGCCAACAACATGTAACCAACCTGTACCAATAACCTTTAGTAAAACTGTACCAATAACCTGTAATCAACCTATACCAATAACCTATACCAACATATATCAAATATACCAACAACCTATACTGAATAATCTCCTCAATAGATCAGATCTGATAACATATATCTCATACCCAATATCACAAGAATAACACTCAAACGATGTGTATATCTGTCTCTCTAGTCATGTGCATATAATCATAATCATGTGTAATACACCCTCACATGGACTAGACATCAAACCCTCATTGTTATGCAACCTCAAGCTATACCAACAGCTTCAAAAATATACCATAACCAAAATACCTCAACCATGTACCAAGAAATACAAGATATGCCTCAACACTCAAACAAACAAGATGTACCAATGATAAATATTAGACATAATAGCATTGTATTTATGTATATCTTACTCATACAATAAGTTCCATAAAACCATCAACCTCTCTAGGGAAAATCCTCAATCTCCCATAACCATATCTCATGTAGACAACAATATCCAACTACACATAAGAATGTGACATACCTTTTGAACCTGTAGATAGATCTGATGTACCTGATCACTATAGAACTTCCTAGAGACTCAACTCAACCCCTACAACCTGAAGCACACCTCAAATTCACTTCTAGTAGTGCTTTGCATGATGTAGGTGAGATGTCCAATAGGGCCTCGAGTGACAACCTATACTTGATCTGCGGGGTTGCCTCACAGTATGTCTACTGGGTGACATGCAGGGATGAACCTAATTAGGGTTTTTCATGATTTCTTTGCACTCCACTGTGGCCATGAAAATTTTAGGTCACTTTGTCTTTGCTTCATCAGACTTTTGCAACTATAGATGTATCAACTAGTACCTACAATAATCCTTTCACAATAATATATATTCAATATTCTCAATAGGTGCAAATAGGATACCATTTCTCTCTTATTTATACTCTCCAAGTGGCTTCCTCAAGGGGTTATATTATAACTACCTTTAACCAACTTCCTTCTTTTAGGGATAACCCACTTCTAACCACTTTGTCCACTTACAACCACTTTATCCACAAATAGTAAACTCTCCACTTCTAGTTGCAACTAATTTGTTTTTAATTATTTTCTTTTTGCAACAATTTAATTCATGATTAACTCTTAGTTACAACCACTTTGACTAGTAAACTTATTCTAGGAGCATCTAGAATAAATTGACTTCTTTGACCTTCTAGGGGCTACTAGATAACTCATGAGGGTTCTCCAACTTCACAAGGCCATATCTCCTCAAATGTAAGGAACTATGCGACATACCATATATCATTGGAAACATCACAACATGTACTATCCATATAGAATAGTCTTACATGAAAATACATTAGTCTTCATACCTTTATACCTCAAACAAACTTGAGTCCCTTAACCATACTGTTGGGGCTACCAAAATTTTCTACCAGACTTGCTTCAAGGGTTGAAATCAATGACAACCAACCCAATTAATCAACAATATCCTGATTTCTCCCGACTTATTTTTTACGAGAACCATATTTGACACTTAAGTTGAATGAAAGACCTTGAAAATGATTAAGGTGTCTAACAGTTTCTTCTGGATAAGTGGTTCAAGAGTTGGATGTATCTTTTTGAGATTCTACTAGAATGGATTAACACCTTTAATTCGGATCACATGTTGAAATATCCGGGTATCATAAGTCTTGATATCATCATAAGTCCATGCAAACACATCGTGATACTTCTTGAACAATTGTATAAATGTGTTCTTTTCTGCCTCTGAACAATAGGATCCCAGATTGACATACTTGGGTTGTTCATAGGTCCCTAGATTGACCAAAAAATGCATCATGGTTGAACTAATGGTCTTTGGATCAACATGTCTTCTAAACTTAGTTTGTAAGTCAAATAGCTTCTTAATTGTCAATACATTCTTCGAGACACAATTTATTTTTCTTTTCTTATCTCTTCCCGATAATTATGAAGATTTTGTTGATGAATTTCATCATCAATTAAAAAATATTGGAATGCATCTGAGCTAGTGAAGAAATTGATAATTTGAGTATCATTATTGAATACTCGTCAGTTCATGATGTTATTTGGTATTGAAGGCCTGAAAATAATTTGAACGAAAAAACTGTCATTAGGAGGCATGAACCTAGATACTTATTTGGCCAATATATTTGCGTCAATATTTTGATTATGAGGAATAGAAGTAATATTGAATGCCTCGAAAGATTAGAGAAGATTCCGTACCTCTTGCTGATATGTGTTTAGATGCGGTGACATGCAATGAATGATATTTCTTACCCGTCGAATGATTAATTATGCATCACCAAATACTTTGAGGCACTTGACCTTAAGGTCGATGGCCTTTTTCAGATCTTGGACTAAGGCTTCATATTCTATAGTGTTATTGGTGTGTTCAAATTATAAGCAATAGTATATGGGAATATTACATTGCTCAAGATAGATCAATACACATCTTGCCCCAACTCCTTCTCATGACCTGGAGCCATCAAAGAACATGGACCACATGTCATAAATCTTAGTTTTGTTATTTGTGCTAAAAACTAAATTAGTTAATATGGTACACGCATTGTTATGTGTTCATGGAAGGAGTTATGATTGCAAATATAGTTGTATTTCCAATGTTCGTGCTTCATAATAGTCATGATCATTTTCCAAAAAAAAATACCTAGAACAGTGTGAGAAAAGATAATGGGTTCATTTTTACCCTCCAACTCAATTATCGTGTGCTTCATGTGAGATTATATGTCTACCTAGATCTGGTTTGGTTTACCTTCATAGGGAGGCCACAGATGAGACCAATCAGTTGAAAAATATCTTTTAACTTTATCCAACCAACCTCTGCTTAACATAAAACCATAACTTTCAGGTATATCAACCACAACAATAACTTGATGTAATCTTGGATTAGATGCAAGCCTAATTAAGATATCCTTAAGTTCTCTTTTCACTTTGAAATATGTTATGTCTAACTGTATCATTCTTGTTTTGGTTAACTGTGGGACATCGTTTATATTTTGACAGACTACATAAAGAATGATGTTTGAGGAGGCACCAAAGTCAACGAAGGAATTGTGTACATTGAAATTGAAAATTCCATATGTAACCAAGAAAGCAGGTATCTATGATATCGAGTGCATGTCTATACTTGTTACATTTTTGTCAGCCTCGATTTCCACATGGTGGATTTATTTTTCTCCAACAATTTTAGGAATACTATCAGTAACTGCCATGATTTTCTTTTGAGAATTATCATCTTTAAAAGCATCACGCAAAATATCACGTTGTTGTGGTAATGAGAAGATATCAAACATGTATATATTGGATTTTGTTTTCTTCATATCTTCTATGACCTTGTAGTCTAGAGCTCTCCTTTTTGGTATGCTTATTGTTGTGTTTGATTGCGTTCCACTGGTCTTGTTGTTTGGTGCAACAATGTTGGATCTGGCATTGTTTAAAATTGGGTTGGACATACTTGGTTTGTTTCTATTAGTTGGAGCAACCGTATTAGTTTTATTTTTGTCTTTTTTCTGGGTCAAGATACTTTCAGATTAGTGATAGGAGGGGTAATCTTCCTGAGTGGAACATTAGTTTCCTAGGAAGAGAAAGTGTTAGGAACTAGACCTTTATTGTGCAAGTTGTAATCTCTAGGTACAACCTTCACTATTGTTGTATTTTATACAAAAAAAACTTATATTTTCTCATCATCTGAGTATATACACCAGTCCCAAAGGAACATAACAATATTTGGGGGAGGTTCCTCAATGGTATCATCATTCACTACATCATTTGGATGTTCATGATTTAGGCTTTGCTGATATAAAAATTGATTTATCACCAAGGTCATGGAATTTACCCACTGAGGACATGTCTTCTCAGAATGATTTTGTTGGTGATATGAACATAAATTATCTTTACCGAAGCTATCTATATTTAATGCAACTTGAGGAGATTTAAGTGGTCTGGGAGGGTTATTGTTCTTCTTAAAAAATGGGTAGAAATTTCTAGGTCTTGAAGATCCTTCATCGGAATTCCTTTTGAGATCTACAACTTCATTTTTCCTGACTAACTTCACCATGATGTCAATATCATTGGGTTCCTTTTCGAGCCGTTTTGTTAGCAATAAAGGTTTCTTTCCCACTGACCTAGTTTCTTCAGAGTGTGGGTGTTGGTCATATGATGATAAATCCCTTTCTATGGTTTCATCTTCATCAAAATTCAAATCCAAAGAGTCCTTGTTATCTCTCTTAACCAAAATGCCTATGGAAGGGATAAGCATCACAGTGTAGTATTCAATGGCCAAGGATTGTGAAGGAGCTGTGTCAACAATAAAATTAGTTAGGACCCTGAGAAATCACTGATTGAAATACTTCACTTTTTCCTTTTTATCCATTTTAATCGCTCCTAATTATTTATACAAGGATGCAGTTGTTCTGCATTCACAATTTTTTTTGATAAAGACCTTTTTAAAGTATTCCTAGAATTTATGGAATTAGGTGGCAGGATAAAGTACCAGGTAGATGCTTTATCAAATAAAGTGTAAGAAAAAAACCTACAGACCACATATTCATGTTGGAAATTTATAAAGTGAGTGGCTAAGAAGAATTTTTTTTTGTGATATTATGGCGAGCCAGGTCTATCTAGATCAAAACTTGGAAGGACCTTGTCATATTTCCTAGGAATTTCATGTAAGGGAACTGCTAAATTTAAATCTCCTTTGGACATCCAAGGTGAGATCACTGATATTTTTTCTTGACGTTCACCCATGATTTTTTTGATGTTAATTTTAGGGATTTCGCCTTTGGTGTTATGCTCAAATTCAAGAGGGGTAGGGAGAAAATGAGTTAAAGGTATTGTAACCTCTTATAACATAGTTTTGATGAGGTATTATACAGAGTCAACAAAAATATTGGGATGAATTTATGGTCATCTTACATGGGTTTACTTCCTCCTTGGGAGTTTTAAAGCTATTGGTAACTTCCCAAGTAGTTTTTCATAAGCACAAGTGATACAATGAATTTTTGATAACTCTTCTTGTGGTGCATGAAACCAATTTTCTGAATGAGTTTCAGGACTGCCTGTGACACTTTCAAAATTAGGTTTCATATATTTGTAGGTAATCTCCTACTTAGGAGTGCTATGTGGGAAAAGGGTCAGAATAGGGTTTCTTTTAGAATACTGACCACGATTATGTAGATCGTTTATGTAAGCCATAAAATTGGCCTTCCTTCTAGCGCTAATTTTGTTGATGGGGCATAATTCACCCTACAACAGTAAGGGGTACTCCCTAATGCACATTCCCAATTAGAATATGCATTGTTTAGTTTAGGAGACCCATTCGTAATTTGGCTTGGCTACCATTTGATGTTTATGAGGGTGAAAATGGATGGTTTTGCAATGCAAATATGTAGATGAAGACTATGTATTAAAAGAAAACTAATCTACTACTAATACATCCTATCTTATCCTAGCTAGGAGTAAACTATGGTAACCAAATGAGTTGTAAATGAAAATAAAATATACCAGAAACCCTACACAGATAGTTGAAATGAAGATGCATAGTTAGAAACATGAGCATACATACACATAACCAAAAAAAATCTAAATTATATTTCTGCATACATTAACAAATCATGAGCTTGGGACTTGAAAATATCAAAAATAATAACAATGATGTAACATAAAATTGAATGCATCAGATTAGTCTATCAACAAACATTGTTCTTATAGTCCATGTGATTAGAATACATTCTACTTGAAGGAGATCAAAGAAAAATCAACTACACATACAAGTTCTTCTCCCTTTTGAAAACTGGCCCTGAGGGCTTCTCAATATTAATCAACACAATATATGTCCTTGAACTAGTTCTTGAGTTTATACAATGCTTGAAGAGCCCCTTTAGAATGGGCCTCTCCTTCTATTTATACACATATTCTTAACTGTATTGTGACTCTTTAAATTCCCCTTAAACAAAATGTTACAAAATTGTTCATCTCCCTTTTTCTTAATGACAAGTGTACAAAGAAAAGACAAAATTGGAAGTAGTTCAAAAAAGACAAAATAGGGAGCAAGTAATAGCAATTTTGATTTTTTTATTTTGTTCTTTTATGTATTCTTGTCCTGGAGGTATGCTACCCACATTTCCATTTCATCATGAAAATAAACTAGCCTTCTCTATGCAAGTTCTTCTATGGTCGACATGTGCATTTCCACATTATCGTCAAGGGTTTGCACATATTTTGCTAACGTGGTCATGGATGCTTGAACCATAGTATGGACCTTTGTTGGTTGAATGAGATGTTTCTCTATGAGGTCCATTCTTACTTTAGTGGTTTCCTTAGAGATTTCTCATCTATGACTTCTATTGTCATGTACATTATCAACTAATTCCTCCATTATAATATTCTTTCTGAGTTCCTCTAACTAGGGCAGATGACACAACCTGAGTCATTCTTGAGCTACTTTGTGTCTGCATGAACATATTTCTAGTGAGCTTGTCATTTATTTGTCTTCTCTTTGTCTCACTTGTTGGTGGCGTTCTAGTGCATATATGTCAGTATTTATTTCCATAACTGATGGGAAATATAGTTCTTCCAAATCATCCAAGTTCTCTGGGATCCATGTGTCTATTTCATTCATGCCTTCTTGGATAATATTGAATTGTGTTAGCTTGGTTTGCACAATGCTATGCTAGTTTATGATGTTGGAAGCTAAGTCCTGAAACATGTGCAAGTGCATGTACATATCGATAAGGGATTCTTCGAGATAAATCCTAAATTTGTCTGTGCTTGTCTTGAAACTTTGGAGGTTTCCCTTGTCTATATTTACATGTTTAAGGTTTTCCTTAATCCCCCAATCCTTGCTTACCATTCCAAGTTCTTTTGACACAAATTTTGGATGTTGTCTTCCATGGCATTCCAAAAAGCAGACCTAGCTAAGGCTATGGAAATTGGATATTTTCTAACATGTTCCATCATGGGGATTTGTGTAATGATTGATATTAGGTTGTCTCCTATTACCAAGACTTTATTTTCTTGCTTCTGTACAATCCTTCCTGATTCTTTGTCATATACAAACTTCCTCAGGTTGGGTACATTATCAGGCCTAAATGGAGTACCGAGTCACAAACTTAGTATGCTGGCACCAACTATTGATATCTTAGGGATATCAATGTCCATTGAGACTATCCTGTTGTTTGTAGTCTCTTTGTATTTCATTCTCTTCTCTTCTTCGACCTCTTTGTTTGCAGCCTCCCTAGTTTTCTTCTTTGTTGCTTCTTTTGTTGTTGTTGCTGCAACTTTTTCTATTGTTTCCTTTTGCTTGACTTCTTTCTGGGAAGTTTCCTTTACTGTGAATTCTACTTTATCTTTGGCCATGAATTATTCAAGGATATTCCTCTTTTTCTCCATGACATCATTCTTTTTATTTTGAACCTTCTCTTTTTTCATCCTCTTTTTATCTGCCAGAGTCTCTTCTTCCTCTGTTGATCCTGAATGTGATGAAGCAAAAATGGGAAACATTATTTCTGTTGCCTCCTCCTCTTCTTTCTTCCTATATTCTTCTTGTTCTTTCTCTTCATCCACAATACTTCCAATGGGTTTTCCTCGTCTCTTGAATGTGACCTCATCGTAAGTTAGTACATTGTGATGTATCTCTTCTTCATCCCAGATATCTGTCGTGTATTCACAAGTAAAGCCTATATTATTGAAATGGTCTTTTACAACTCCCTTTGGGTCGTGTCTTCTGAACCTATCCTCTCCAAATTGGAAGGTGAGCAGGGTGTTTAATTATTCTTGTGCCTGCTTGGTGTTTGAAAATGAGTAGAGCCCAACATATAGTGGGAGTGGTGGCCATATTTCTTTCTTTCCTCGGTATAACATTCCTCCTACTCCATGGATCACTATCTGGTATGCTACTTCCTAGAGTACTATTTTTTCTAGTACAATTCGAGTGAGGATATGGGGGTATTGTTTTGGCTTCATACACTATGATATAGGTACTTTGTTCCATAAGGTTCTAGTCCCTGATCCATTTTATGATAATTATCACTTTGTTGGTCATGCATGGGGCTGGTGTGCAAAAAATAAAATCATATAAAGGAGACAAAAAGTGTTTGCAGATATTCCAATATTTCATCGTATATTTGTGCTCCCAGAGCACTTTATAGTAGATGTGAATGGTTTCATATGATGGTGCTATGGGGAAAAATCCCCCTAATCTGAGTCTAGCGACTAGGCATATCCTTGACACATTAAAAGACAAAAAAGATTATATTCTACCCAAATCCAACAAGACCTTATGATAATTAAGGGAAGAGAGAGAATATCAAATTGTGTACCTTAAGTCCTTACAGTTGTTTTCGATCCCTTCTGGTTGTTGTCCGTTCAAATATTGTAGGCCTCCTCCCAAATTTGGCCTGAAACAATGTTACAGAACAAACTACGCTATCCTGTGCGTAACTATGAAAATCATCTAAAAGGTTAGATATTCATGAAAAACATCCATAAATATAAAAACCAAAACATCAAGATCTGGGACAAGAAGTTTTCTCTTTTATTAATAACAAAATTGGAAGTTACAACCTAAATTTTGTTGGCATCGCTCTACGAACCTCACCTGGGTTCCTCTACTTTATCTCCAAGTGCACTATTCCCAATATGATATCCTCAAAACCAACATACCAATATAGGGGAAAAGGATGGATTGTATAAGGAGGATGGATGGAAGGGAATCTTGAGGATGAAACTCAAAACAAAATGCAAGAAGGATTGGAATACAAGGGAGAAATTTTGGCAAACTTCTCTTGCTTCTCTTTCATATATCTCCAAATGAATCCCATAGGGCCCTTTTTATATGATAAAATTATGGTTATTCGGTTTTCAGAAGGGCTACATGAGGTAAAATGGTTGCAAAACCTAAGATATCCCATAAACTCCGCCGAAAAGCGCATAATTTATATTTTTTTGCAACTTTTTAGAGTACACGTAGTCTTTAAGTTATGCATCTAGTGTGTGTACGCGTGTTGATAGGTATTCAACTAGAATGTATATGTGCTCTGCATATGCATCAGGGCATGCATACCATACAAAAAATGGTTTTTTGAGAAGAACTCCAGCAAAAAAGGTTGGCAGATGTGTGAATGAGTAGGCCAACATCAGAGATGCATAGTAGTGGCATTTTGAGTTATAATATATGCCCCCTAGTGTGTGAGGTCAGAAGATCAATTGATGGTCGAAATAAATTACAACATCTTTCATAAATTGGGAAAGCATTGGAGTCGAGTAAAACCAAGAGAGTATCCATGAGCACATCATCTGCAATAATATAATAATAATCACTAAGGTGGGCATTCCCATGCTCAGGACAAGATAAGCATGGCTTCCAATCAAGTACACTATAGATCCATGTCATACATATAGTAATCATGGCTACATGAACAATGTGTATGCCAATATAAAGTGCATCCATGAATAATATATAATGGATCTACATCTCAAAATCATCAAAAGATATACAATTTCATATGAATCTTCACGAGGCATTAATGCCTGTGGATGGAGATGATAACTTTATAACTCGAGCAATAGCTTCAAGATCTTCAAAACTCAGGTAAGAGTATAATAGGAGTGTAATCATAACTACTCTGAGGTCTTCGACATGCCGTCATGGAAATATTGGAGGATCTCTAACGTCGTGCACAAAACTTCATTGATTCTAAATGTGAACTTGACAAAAATATTGGGATGGTCGACTCATGAAGGTCAAGAGACTTATTGCAGAATGTTCTACTCAGTTTATAAGACTTTCCTTTGGAAAATAAAATGATATATGAAAAGACTTGGGAAACATGTTATTGACATAAGTCTGTGGCATAGGAGGCACCAAAAACTCTCCATATGTTTGGAAGAGTAACCAAATGGAGGAGGACACAACTCTATCTAATGAGAACAACTTCTTAAGGCCATACTATATCCCAATTCTTGTAGAACAAAAAAAATGATGTGCTATGTCCAAGAGTGACTAGATTGCTTCCAACAAAAGAGAATGTTTCCCCATCCCCTCTTTTTTGGAATATTTGATTTTTTTTTTGTCTTTTTCATGTATTTAATGAGCTTGAAAAGGAATAAAAGAATGCTATGTTACAAAGGAGGAATGAGTTTCGTAGTCAAGAAAATTGGTTCCAAGTGCATGGAACATATTGATGCTCAATTCAAGAAGACATGTGCAGGATAAGGACACTTGGGAAAAATCCTCCATGGGTCAAGGTGTCATATTGCAAGGGAAAAAATTCTACAAGGTTTGCACCTAAGGAATTCTCTAAAGGTTCAGTATATCAAAATGAAGTTGCCATTAGGCCAAATATGCAAGGATGAGACATGCAATGCGATTACAGAATGACACAACGAGAATCCTTCCATGCAAAGTTTTATGAGCCTAAAGAAGGTAAGCTCAACGATTTTTCACTTTTAGAGAGTATGAAAAAAACTAAAAGAAGAATTCAAAGTGTTATTTTTCATACAGTTATATCCCCAAGCCCGAAAAAGGATAAAACAATACTTGGAAATACTCTCTCAGTGAGACAAATCTCCCGAGGTGTGCATTTTTCATAAGTTGAGTCTCCAAGGTCCAAAAAAGGTTTAAAATTATACTAAGGATAAATATAGTTCCTTTTTTGTAAATTTAGTCTACCAGACAAGAAAAATGGGTAAAATAATACTTGAGAAAACTTGCCTAGCGGGATGTATCCCCCAAGGTATTCCTTTTTCCTAGATAATCTATTGGTTGGAAAAAGGGTCAATATTGCCAAATAGATGTCCTTTCAGGACCTATTAATGAGTGTGAAAGAAACAAGGTCACTCGACGATATTTTCTTGTTTAGGGAGTCTGAAAAAATTCTTAAATAAGACTCCAGGGTTTTCCTTTTTGGTAAATAATCTCCAAGGCCCAAAAAAGAGATAAACCAAAACCAAAGAGAATGGCCCTTTTTCATAACTTTAGTTCCTTAGGCCCAAAAAAGGGGCAAATGTATACCTGAGAAAATTCTCCTAGCGAACCATAGCTCCTAGGGCATACCTTTTTCATCAATTAGCCATCCAGACCAAAAAAGGGGTAAACTATTGCTGGAAATATGTGCCTTCAAATTTTAGTTTGACGAGCGTGAAGGGAAAAAAGATCGCTCAACAATATTTTCAATTTTAGGGAGTCTAAAAAGAGAGTAAAGAGGACTCCAAGGGGTCTCCTTTTCGTATGTAATCCAACTGAGAACGAAAAGGATAAATAATATCTCGCTAGATGTCACTTTCATAGTTTAAATGAGATTGAAAGGAAACAAACCATGCTCTAGGGGAGTCACAATGGTTGAAGCCAGAAAAAATATTTTTAGAAGATAAATGAGGTGTACAAATGAGTCATGATGGGGCTAGAAAGGACTCTCGAGCCTACAAGAAACTCACAACATGGATGTCAAAATGCAACACAAGGATCTACCTAGGGCATTCATGGAGGAAAATTCTCTACCTCCTAATTACGACACTTCTGAAGAATCATAGAAGGTTTTGTGTCATACTTTGATGGGGTCGACCCTATGGAAAAGTGGAAATTGTCAATAGAATGCAAAATTCAAGGTGGTAAGAACCTATCCTAAATGCAATTGGCGAAATCCCAACTTCGTCACAAGATTGTATAAGTATTATCCATTCATAAAAAAATACCAAATCCAAAGGAACAAGAAGTTTAAAGGACCAAAAGATCACCAAGAAGAACCAAAACATCCATCGAGCGACCAAAAGAGAAGAATTCAGGGTCAAACCAGGTCAAAATAGGGTTAAAAAGTCTATAAATAGAGGTAAAAAGGGACATTTTTACCATTTCACTTTGAAAATTCCCAAAAATAGCCAAAACCACATTCCTTCAATTCGACATTTGGAGAGAAACGATGGACAAAATTGACTTGTTCTTGGGACAAGTAAGTAATATTTCCCTTTACTTGTAGTTTCATTCATCCTTTTCAAGTTTTAGATGCATTTGGGGGCTGTGCGCTCCAAAAATTAGATCAACTATGCATGTACACACACTTTTCACAGTCAACACACGCATGTATGCATGATGAGATACTCTCAGCATGTGTACATATGCGATTGATGCCAAAAAAGGGCGCATACATGCTCAAATAATTGGAAAAAAAGAGGCACTAACTCCCAAAATGTTGGCATGAATCGAGATGTATGTGTTTTGGAGGGAAAGAGAACATGAAGAGGTTGACCAAATGGTCAAGGAAAACCCAGGGGCGGTGGAAACATTGAAATGATGTGGATTATGGAAATTATTTCGTTCTCCCCTTATGAGAGCTCAACCATGACTTTCGAACCATCTGGTAGAGTATTAGAATCCATATGCAAAGGCCTTTATGATAGAAGGTCAATCACTAGTACCAACCACTTAAGACCTCTACTTCTTGACTGGTATCTCTAGGAGGGGTGAACTGGTAAAATTGGATACATTCCCTCCTGGCCATATTACATAGCCCACTATATTGAAATGTATTATGAGGATGAAACAGAGAAGGTGTCGTCTCAAGTGCCAATACAAAAGATCGAAAATATGAGTTTGAGAGTAGTAATATACATGATTGGGTGGATGAAAAGATCCGCTACTCTAAACCAGGCTTCTCAAGCCCAGATGTATTACATAGTGCAATGTATGCAACTAGTTCTATTCGATTGGAGCACCACTATGCTCAATTATATGAAAATTCAACTAACAGAGTGCAATTTGAGACAGAGGAAAAAATTTGGATTCGGGAAAGTGCTATGCACACTCTTCTTTGAAAGAGTTCTAGGGATGAGCACAAGGGAGGGTGTGCAGGGACACATAGCCTCCTTTCTAGCACTGTGCATATGATATGCTTTGATGATGCATCAAGGAGGAAAAAGGGTACGCGAGTATTATAATGACAAGTTATTTGATTGGTGGAAACACCATATTTCCACCATCGAGGACTACCCATATGTAGGTATTAGTTTCTTGAGGGACTTGGACATGCCTATGCCCCCTGGTGCAGCACGTGGCGATATAGGTACTTACTCACATTTTTGAATTTTTAACTTTTGAATTTTCAATTTTATAAAAGAAAAGAAAACATGTTTTTGGTAACATCACAATACTAACATAAAACCTGTTATGTATAGATGTGGGACTAGTGCGGCCAATGGCCTTCCCTCAGACTCGACGTTGTCCACGAGAGTAGATCCATCCAGGAGAAGCCATAGAAGAGGCAGGACCGTTGTTACCAGAGGCTGAGAGAGTATTGAGGCGAGTAGAGAGGAACATGACAACCCTCACCCGTAGTGTTCCCATGGCAGAGATCGGGGATTTGTCACCATCCATGCAGACTCATGTAGTGGGAGTACCCAGGGCATCGGTCCAACTATTCCAGTGTCTAGCCAATGTCACAATCTATTATAGTAGGGCCAATAGGCCTAGGTCTTAGAGTAGTATTGGACATTATTCATTCCGATGAAACCCATTTTTGTATCCCCCATATGTATTGAGGGCTTAAGGTCGATGATGTATATTGGAGACTTTTGAGGCTTTATGTCCTACATTTTGTATTGTGACATTATATATATATATATATATATATATATATATATACACACACACATATTTTTTCCTTATGGAGTAAATACATTTTGTACAATCATATTTACATGTGTGTATATGTGTGTGCTTTTATATTTATGTGTGTGAAAGATGCCAATCTAAAACATGATTTGCTAATGTATCAGTAATTGATTAGAGTGTCTAGGAACATGAATATATGTAATACAATCAAAATAGAATTCCAAGAGGCGTACCCTAAGGAATCGTCAATGCAAGGTTAGATCATGGATGCGATAAACTCCATTTAACTGTGACACTACTGGTTGAGCATCTAAATGAACACAAACATGAGAAATACCAAGGGACAAATCATCACGTAGCAGTTCTATTACAACTCTATAGTCAGAAACATTATTGGTTTCTTCTCCTAGACAAGCACCTCCAGAAGATACCAATTGACCAGTTGGTGTGAAGATCACCCAAGCTATAGAAGCAAGCCTCTGTGTCTATCATCTAGCACCATCTGTGAACCCAACATAAACCTTAGACTTACTTGACATCTACCACAATGTAGAGGCACAATAATGATACACCCATAAAACAAAAATAATACTATAGATACAATATATACACTATATACAAGAAGTCACACTCAGGTGACTAACCTAAGTGTAATACTTCTTTAAGTAAATCCCATTTTTTGGCCCAGGCAACACCTTTCCTTCAAATTCAACCAACTCATAAGCACCTTTTTCCAAAACTTACTTTATAATAAACGACCTGAACCACATAGGTTTAAACTAACCTTCCCCTAAGGGATATTTATCCTGATCATAGACCAAAACAAGATCACCTTAAAAGAAGACCCTAAGGTGAACCAACCGATCATACTAAAACTATTGGCATGTTTACAGGAAGAGTTTTCTTTTCATTGATGGAAAGAACAACAAGATCGATGGAAAATCAAAAAATCATAAGCTCAGGAGGAGAAGCGAACAATATGCAGAGACAAGAAATCTCAGAAGAGATAACAGTTTCCAGAAGCGCAGATGAGGTCCAAGTCATTAGGACTCATAGAAGGATCAAAGGTCGAGGCATTTGATACTTAGAAATTATTCCAAGTTGGGAGGAAGCATAATATCGAGAGGAGGAGTGAAAATGGCCATTGGATCGAACACTGTGAAGAAGCTAGACCGTTAGATTAGGGTCCAGATAGGAGCAATGAGTGAACAAGAGAGGAACAGATCCCATCCATTGGATCTAAGCACAAAGGACCAATGACCATTAGATTCAGTGGAGTTGCGAGGAGGTTATCGTTCGGGGAATATCACTTCAGAAGAATTGGCAAATTGAAAGTTGAATTTCCTGAAGCCTAAAATCCGTAATGAATCTAGTCCATCGGATCTAGAGAAAATGCGATGGTTGTCGAATCGTTTTTGAGTGGAAGAACAAGATAAGAAAAAATGGAGAGCCATTGGATCTAATCCACAACAAAGTTGCACCTCATAATAGATCGAAACGTTGATCTAAGATCTTGATCTAATGAACAACAGTCACTTCGGATATAAATATGAGAGGAGGTTACACTTTGGAAAGTTTGAGATTTGAAATCCCCAGAATGGGAAGTTCCATCAGCTGTCAGATCAATTTTGAGTGGAAGGATAGGATAAGCTAGCAAAGTTGCATCACAGAAAGATCGATCCATCAATCCAATATCCTAATCAAACGAACAACATTCACTTTGGATATAAATATGCGAGGAGGTTACACTCTGGAAAGTTTGAGACTTGAAAAACCCAAAGCCTAGAAATCTGAAATGAATAAGGACCATCAAATCTAGAGATCAGAAAATGACCGTTAGATCAGGGAGATCTATGTCAGCAAATCTCGTCTTCAAGGACATGTGGTAGACCACATCAGAACACCACGTCAGCAAGGACACGTGTCAGACCACATCAGCCAAGGACATGTGGCAGACCACGTCGGCAAAGGAAATGTGGTAGACCACATCAGCAAAGGGCATATGAGAGATCACATCAACAAGTACACATGGAATAATCAAATGATGACAAGTGCCAAGAGGAAATTGGTCTGTGCCATGTCAACAAGTGATGTAAGAAAGCTACATTACTCCGAGAGATTTACTTCAAAAGGTTCATCACCAGCAAATGTCAAAATTAAAGAAGTCCCGAAGGACAAAGGTCTGAAGTCTCTCTTAGTTGTCCGATCTAAAGATCACTTCGGGTGTATTCTCGATCATTGATTGTGCAGGAGGGTACGTGTCAACGGCTCGTGAAATCTGGGAAAACACGAAGGAGAAAGGTTTGATATTGCCAAAGGTTGAAGTCCTGGTGCAGAGGAGAACCATCAATTGAAGAGGATAGATGTCAGCAAATCTTCTATTCTGGAAGATATCCAGTCAGCAGAAACAGGGTTTGAGATTTGAAAGTCCCAGAGCCCAGTTCGCGAAGTAAATCTCAACCATTGATGTAGAAAGGTGATATATGGTCCACAGAATTGAGAGGACTTATCTGAAACTTCCATTCAAGAGAATTGTCAATATCGTGAGATCGACGATCGTGCTTCATTGTAGGGCCAGAACATGCTTGGGCAGTAATTTTTCATAAGTGGGACGCAATTGAAACCACGGTTTTGGACAAAGGACGTGTGGAGGATCGTAGATAATTGTGGGGAGAAAAGTGGGTTTCCCTCAAATCGCCTATGGATGCACCCACAATCACATGGTCACATGATCTCATCGCCCAAGGTCATATCGAGGGAGGATCTAGCACATCGCTAGGCTCCACTTCAGAGTTTGGGAGATCGGGAGTTAGGAGAGTCAGGGTGACTCATGACAAATGACCCGAAATGCAAAGTCCTGAAGTGATTGGCCCCTTGTCATCACTGATGGTCATGTGAAAGAAAGGGGCTCAGCAAGAAAAGATAGCACCCACTGTGATGTTTTCTCAGGAAGAGAAAATGTGCTAAAGGGATGAGCGCGTGGAGGTTCTCTCTGTAACTGCCGAGACATACTAATTGTAACTGCAGAAAATGACTTATTGCATCTACCAGAGAATTCAAAGAATATTAGGGTGCTCACCAGAGAATTTGAAGAGTCTCGAGGTAACTTCCAGTGGAATGAAGACTCATCATAGAGATAATTTACAGATGGAAAATTTTTGAAGTCTGTAACTGATAGAGAATATGAAGAGTCTCGACTGCCAGAGAAGCTAAGGAATCTCAACATAATGTTGATTGATGATGAATGCATTGAGATAACTTCCAAGAATGATGAAGAGTTTCCATGATGATTAGGCAAAGGACTCGATGTGAGAAAATGATGAAGAACAGAGAAGTGAAGGCATTCTGCTAGTTAGCCATGCAATCGTGAGGAAGAGAAGTAGTGAAAAAACTATAGGGAAGAACAATGATGTAGTGAAGAGAATACAGAGGCATAGTGCATACGATGTAGTTGGTGCACAGAGAATATAATAACACAGTACAAAGAAGAGATGTGCATTGTTGTTGAGAGTGATCCATGCGAGTAGAGAGACATTGATGCAAACATATCAGAGTAGTGTAGTAGAACAATGATGAGACTGGTAAGCCATAGATAAATGTTGTATCAATGTGATAAAGTTATAAAAAGAAAAGATTTATATTTCAGGGTGGTAGGGAGGTGCTAGGGAGGATTGTTTTCCTTAGAGTTTCAAGTGGGTGATTGAACATAGGGAGTTGTAGTTTCCATCTGGTTGTAGCCAAAAAAACCTCGGTGGCAGGGTGGTGCAAGGGAGAACTATTTTTCTCTGTTATACATGTCGGTGCCTGTGTGATTGGAGGTTGGTGCTTCCATCCAGTTGGTGCTGGAACACTTAGGGAGTTGGTGCTTCATTCTAGTGGGTGCTAGAGAAATCAAAGAGTTGGTGCTCTCAACAAGTTGTTGCTTGTTAAACAGAGGTTCTAGCCTCAAGAGGAGTTGGAGCTCATAAGAATGATAATGTACAAAAAATACATATTACTTATCGTATCAAGAAGAAGAGTTTTTTCCCTTTATGGGTTTCCTCAAGAAATATATGTCTCTGTATATTTCATGTGTGTGATTGATGTTTAATATTCTATTGCTTACCTACCTACATTATTGTGATCGTCATTGAGTGTTTTGTAAAGAGTTTAAAATGGGAATAATTGTTTAAGCACAGTAACAATTGATTCACCCCCCCTCCCCCCTCTTAGTTGTCTAACAATCAGTATCAGAGTCGGTTCCTTTTATTTAAAGGTAGATCAGTAAGCTTAAACATGTCAAGTCATGAAGGAACTTCAACCAATAAGGCCCCTCTATTCAATGGAACAAACTTTTCCTTCTTGAAAGTTAGGATGAGAACCTACATAATGGCTTTAGGTGCAGATGTTTGGGATGTGGTAGAGACTAGTCATGTAAAGCCAATTTACTAGCTAATAAGGATGACAAGCTAGAGTTTAGCTTCAATGCTAATTCTATGAATGCCATTCTAAGTGGGCTTGCAGAAGAAGAATTTGTAAAAATTATGCACTTAGAAACTACCAAAGACATGTGGGACAAACTCATTAGAAATTATGAAGGTAATGAGAAGGTAAAGGATGCCAAGCTTCAAACCTATAGAGTACAGTTTGAACAACTACAGATGAAAGAATATGAAACTATTGGAAATTACTTTCTGAGAGTTGAAGAACTAGTAAATGCAATCAAATCTCTTGGTGAAAACATTTGAGGAAGCCTCTTTAGTTTAGAAAATTTTGAGATCTCTGCCAGATAGGTTCAACCCAAAGGTATCTTCTATAGAATAACTTGATGATCTAAAAGATTTGGCCTTTTATAAACTTCTAGGAATGTTGACTGCATATGAAATGAGGATAGGTAAAGATAAATCCACCACTAGAGAAGCCTCTTTTAAAGCAGATAAGAATGAGCTGATGAAATTGAAGAAAAATTTGTGAGAAGATTAAATAAAGGATCAGGCAAGTACTAAGGCAAGTTTCCCTTCAAATGTTTTAACTGTGGAAAGATAGGTCACTTTGCATCTAAGTGTCCACACAAGAAGAAGGACCACAACTCTGAAGGTGAAGAGAAGTACAAATCCAAAAGATTTGATAAAAAGAAAATTTTATGTGTAAACAATGATGACTCTTTAGAAGACACAGATAGTGACTCTTCCTGTGAAGATAAGGTAAATGACTTTGTGCTTATGGCCAAAGAGGATTATGATAATAAAATCACATGAAGTGATTTTGATAGTGAAGAAGTTGTGGTTAACTTGGAAGGAGAGTTGATCAGTGCTTTGGAAGAGATTGACAGACTTAGATTTAAGAAGAGAAAGAAAAAATATTTGTTGATACAGTTTGAGAAAGGCAATAAAAAAATCAACGAAGGCTTTGCCCTACTAAAAGTGGAATTAGAAGAGGCAAAGAAGATAGAGGACATTCTGAAACAATAGTTATCAGATAATAATACAAGATGTGAAGTTCTGGAAGTAGTGAAAACTAGAAAAGAGTTGGAGAAGTTTCAAGCCTTGTATCACTAGAATCTGTCAAGCATCAAAGCTTTAGAAGGATTAGCCACCATTTTGAATCAGCAAAGGAGTCCAAAGTTGAAAATTGGGTGAGATCGGAAGAG
>CBVK0100848178.1:0-11814 GCA_900067695.1 Picea abies | reverse complement strand
GGCGTTTCGGCACCCAGGAAACTAAAGGGTGAGACCCCTCGTTTTCGTAAGTCATGAAATCCTGGTTGACGAAAACCATGAATCGGTTTAGCATGAAAAAGGTTTTTGACGTTTCGACACCCAAAAAACCAAAGGGAAAGATCCCTTTTCTCGAGAAGTCACAAAATTTCGGTACACAAAACCCCAAATCGGTTTAGCATGAAAAATGTTTTTGGCGTTTCGGCACTCGGGAAACCAAAGGGCAAGATCCCTTGTCTCTGCAAGTTGCAAAATCCTGGTATATGAAACCCCAAATCGGTTTAGCATGAAAAATGTTTTTGGCGTTTTGGCACCCGGAAAACCAAAGGGCAAGATCCCTTGTCTCCGCAAGTCACGAAATCTCGGTATACGAAACTCCAAATTGGTTTCATGTGAAAAAGGATTTCGGCATTTCGACACCTCAGAAACCAAAGGGAAAAAAGATGTAGGAGTCCCGAAACCCTGAAACGTGAAAGGTGTAAGTGTTGGTTTAGGACAGAGGAGAGCAAGGTTATAGTTTAAGAGTTGTAAAATCTTTTAGGGTGGCAAAAAAAATGAACAATCATTCTTGCCGAGTAAGGGTCTATTATTGAATGACTCCTCAAAAAGGAATTCAACCATCATATATTTTGTCATTACGAATTCCATAAATTTTACTAAGGTTTAGTTAGAATATTGTTCTCTACTGTTTTTTCGTAGTTGTTGTCCGTACAGTTTGAGTTCTTATGCATTGTATGGAATCTATGCATTTCCAAAGGCCCACATCTTTTGAATCACATCTCAACAAAAGAAAAGGGTCTCTAGAATATTAATCTATTGTACAGATATCAAGCAAGATACAAATATATGCATATAATCCTATTAAATGCGTATCCTGGTCATGCATCGATACTTTAGTGATGTTGTTTCTTTGCATAGCTTATAACCAAAATACACGAGTACTCATCCATTGTCATTCCTATTTATACATCGACATTTCTTAGATCATTATCATCATCTAAGGGAATCTATACAGAGAAATGAAAAGGAAGAATGGAGTCTGATTTTGTCAAAGTAATCAGTTCTGAACATTTAATTGTGCTTTTAATTGCAAGGTTGATATTTCAACATTCAGGACTTGCTTGTTACATATACGTGGAGTTCATTTTCTCTATTAAACTCTGAAATCCTGAACCCTGAAACCCCGAAAACATTGGGCCACAGTCTATTCACATTTCACAATTCAACATTCCTTATTTCATTTTGTTTGTTGTCACATGTTCGTAAACCCTGAAATCCCGAACCCCAAAACCCTAAAATGCTGGCAACAGTCTTTTCACATTTCGCGATTCAGGATATAGCTTGTTCTTTGTCTTTTGTGTTCGGCATGTGCAATCGCCAAAACCCGATTGACCTTTGTTTTTCACACCATTTTGTTTGCTACGGTTTATGCCATTAAACAAAAGTCTAATTTATGTTATCGGTAAAGGTCCTAAATAAACGTCTCTAAACCCTTATGCTTACGAAGCATTATACTTCTGTAAACTCCTACTTATTACTGGAATATATATATATATATATAGATTGAATATCTATTTGTCTTCCAGTTGTATGTGAACCCTATTGGGATTAAGCTCTAAAAGGAAAATTTTGTAGACATATCGGTGGAAATCACTTACAACTTTTGTACTTGTAATTATGTCCATTTCCACTATAATACTTAGTCATAAATATATATATAGGTAAAAGAAATATTGATTGTGATTCCTATCGTACTTGGCTTTTACTTGTTTTTGGACTATAAGGCACCCAAACAAACCCCAATCATTATCGTAACTTGGTGCATGATTTTCTTACCGAAGTATAAATACCCTATGTAAAGTTCTGAGGTTCAATTCCATTTACAATAGATAAATTCTGTACACTTGAGTTTCGAAATACTGGTAATTACCCTACAACTGCCTCCATGGTAACAACCTAGTTTATAAAGGGACTATTCCATAATTTAACCATATAATTTACTTCCAATTATCCTTGACCAGATTTCGCCCAGGTTATTGGATCCATACTGAATTAAATATATTTATTACAATTGTGCCTAAATAATTCAAAGAGATGGAACAAAATTTCAATTCAGATTTAATGAATACACTGCATCAGATATACGATCATTTAAACAGAAAATGGAAAGCATTTCAGTTCAGATTTAACAAATACATTGCATCATATGTAAAATAATTCAGATAGAGAGGAATATAGGAACATATCTGAACCAGCTTGTAGGAAGACAAGGGGAACATCCATGTTTCTCCCAACCGTAGAACAGGGCAGTCAAAATACTTGCTCGATTCACCCCCTAGCCTGACCATGAATCCATGAGGGCAAAATTGGAATCTCCTCCTCAACAAATGTCTTTTTGTTCTAGCAGATTCCTCTTGCCTCACACTCAATCCATAGTGTTAATAACAACAAGAGAACTAAAAATCTTTTTCCCCAGCATACTTGGCAGCGTCCTGCCTCCTCACATATGTTATTTATCAATTTTTCCTAGGTTTTTTTCCCTCCCTTGGGAATTTTCGCAGCTTTCTAAATCCCTGATTTTCAAGGGCTTCCAATGGCCAAAACCCTGATTTGCCACTTGTAATAATCAGCCCATAGGTAGTTCCAACATGTTCCCCACTCATGGAGTCATGGTCAGCTAATTTTAACATGGTTGTTCCATTTGTCCTCCTACAATTAATATAATTATTTTGTTTATATACAAGTGTCATAGTCAAATTGTTAGTTGAGTTAAATCACATCTCTGCCCAACAGTCATAATAATTAATTACAAATATCAAATTCGAAATTCAGAATTTCCATAAATGACAAAAAAATTCCAAATTTGAATTTACTAAAAACAGAATAAATTTCCAGCAAATTTAAATTTCAAAAAATATTTTATTTTGGGGTATGTCACAAAAGATGTCCAAGTGAGCCTCCTCAAGGAATTTGTCCAAATTTTTTTCAATATCTCCAAGCCTTAAAGGATGCCAATAAGGAAGTGGCAAATTTGGGAAAATAACACATACTGCCATTTTAGATACAATCATAATACAAGGATTGACATCCAAGAATCATGGAATAAGGAAGAGAGAGGCTCTTTGTAATGCACCAAATGCTCAAAATATCATAAAATAGCAGAAGTACACACCATGTAGAGAATGTCAACATGGAGCACAACTCCAATATAGAGAATTTTCACAATTAATCCTTAAAGAATAGGGGAATCCCCTCCAAATAACTAATTACCTTTCATACTTCACAATTCTCCTTTTAATAATGAATACATGATCTCTTATATATAGTTATTCACACTTGCACATAAGATCATGTACATTTAGGCTCATATATGCCCCCCCTTGGTGTCATATCATATACATTTATCCATATATATTTCCCCCTTAGGTCATAACATAGGACCCTCCTTCAAAAAGATTTGTTCTCAAAGATTTTCATTTTAATGCAGGTGCATCCTACCTTCCATATTTTTTACATTTGGTAGAGATCTATGGGGTCTTTTATTTAGGTTCCATAAGCATGATTTAATGTGTTTTTCTATTTTTTTGATAATTTGGAATGTAATGTGGGTTTTAGGATGGGAGGTCCTGCAAAATATTTAAAGGCTTCACATGTGATGAAACCCAGTAATATGATTTTCTTATGCTCCTTCTTTCTTCATTCCATTTTTGATGATCTATCTATCCAAAATAAATTCTTTTCAGTCTTAATCATTGGTGTCTAGTTGTTGCATAATTTTATTTCATTTGATTCCATGTATTTTTGTTGAAGCTTCTCCAATTTGTAGTGGTTGTTGGTCTTTGATAATAGCTTGTTAAAGAGTAGTTTGGCGATTCCTTGTTCAATGAATATTGAAAAGTATTCCATCTTCTTCCTTCATAATGTTGATATATTCCTTCTTGTCTTCCTTGAAATGTTTCTTGGTAATGAGGGTGTCGATACAGTTTCACATTTGATGGTCTTCCTTCACTCTACACATGCATTTCATCTATCTCATTTTCAATGAAAATGGCATACTGGATCATCTTTTCTTGGTATTTGATTACTATATCCTTCAATATAATACCATTATATTTAGCATGTACATCCTCTAGATGGAGTTCAACTTCTTCAAATATCTTATGTTGGCCTTCTTGAATATTGTCTTCTACTTCCTTTTGAAGCTGCAATGTGATCCCATCTAACAAATTTGAATGTCCTTCTTCAATTCTGGCTTGTATTTCTCATTTTACCTCATCAGTATTTAAATATTCCTCAACCTTCATGCAAATTTCATCTTCCAATATTTTGGTAGAGTCTTCATCCAAGATCCTTCCTTATTCTTGATTTTGACAATTTTTTCTTCTTCTTTCAATCTCTTGACCTCATCCAATAGTTTTTAATCATGGTTTTGTAATCAACATATCTCTTCATCTTTCTTTTTCAAATCTTCCCTTGACTCATCATTTTCCAAATTTGATTTACTATTCTTTTCTTTATTTAAGTTCTAACCTCCTTAATGAGTGATTCATTAAGGGATCGTATCTTAGATATCTCGTCACCCTTCTTATTAATATATTTATTTTCTTCTTTTAATTCATCTTGAATTCTATAGAATTCCTCCATTGTTGTGTCCATAATACATTTATCCAAGAAGAGTTTTTCAAATTCTTCCCATGTGTAGTGACATCTAATATTTTGATAAACATTCATCCACCACTTCTAAGCTTCATAAAAAAAAAAAATTATTGTCTTTGAAGGAGTCATATTATATTCTTTTACCAACCAAAACCATTACATAGGATTTATTTCATATTTATCCCCATCTCCTGTAAATTCAGGTATTTCCATTTGATTTTTAATTGAGTTCTAATCCCAACCCTCAAATCACAACCTTAATATATTACGGATAAATATAAAAAATAGTTGTAATCCTTTCTCCAATATTATCTTCTATGTGTTATCTTTCCAATGGATTTTGAATCAACTCAATCGTACGTTCCGATCAAAAGATCAATCGCACATTCCGATCAAAAGTTATGATAGTTTTAAGTGAACATACCTTTGAAACCCTGATTTGGAGTTTGTCCTCCTGGATGATCTTACTTATGATGTATCTCTGCAATTTTGGCCCTTCTGAGTTTGAAACGGTGACCTGTAGTACTTTGAAATATCTTCTCTACAATGCCAAGGTTCTTACCAAAATACGATGTGCCAAGTGGAAGTTATGGTAACTTCCCCACACCTTGCTGATTTTTGGCATTTCCAAGAGATCACACTTGTATAGTGTGCTCTATGAAAAATAATTGATATATAATTCTGAAACTTGTACCATAAATACTATAGACTGGTCACACTCAATTTGGATACTCTTAGAAGAAGTTATGATTGTTTTACCCAGAACACATGTTTGAGACTAGTCAATAGGATTAGTTAGATACCCTATCTTCCACAGAGTGTATCTCTAAAACTACAATGACCTATAAGCTAAAATTCATACCATAGTTACTTTGATACGTGTTCTAAATATTCTCCATGTTTCTCCTTCTGAAAATGCTCTAACAAAAAGTTATAGGGAAAATTAAAAAATGCCTATCTTGAGGAGAAAACCCCTAGGATCGATGTTCTGATGCCAAATGTAATGAGCCTAATATTCAAAATATCTTAAAATATCACAAATACACATCATGTGCAAAATTTCAATGTGGATCACAACTCCAATATAGATAAGTTACACAATAAATCCTTAAAGAATAGGGAAACCCCCTCCAAATAACCAATTACTATTCATACTTCACAATTCCCCTCTCAATAATGAATATATGATCTCTTATATATAGCTATAATCAATGGATTAAAAAAAAAAACACCCTTATTCCTAGTACCTCTAGTTAAATATTTGCATAAGTGAATAAAACTCTAGTGTAATTAGTTTATATTTTTAAAAATATTAAATTAATTATTTTTATATTAATATAATTATTGATAAAATTGTAATTTTACATTATTTAAATTATGTAAATGTATCCTATATTTGTTACTAAAAAAACCCATTTCTACTTCATCTAAAATATATAGTTTCAACCCTAAAATCTCAATTTCAGTTATCCTCTCTCTAAAATACATATTAATGTATTTTAAACCAGAATCAAAATCTTATGCTGGGTTGCCAATAGTTCTTTCGCAGTTATCTCGATCCCTTAACTTTTTGAAATATTTGCAAATCTGGCATTAACGTGGTATGCGTGGCCTAACAGCATAGTCAACTGATATTGGGTGGCCTTATTCCTTGGAAGGATAAAGCCAGCGGAATAAAAATGGTGCAACATGGTCAGTTAAGTGAGTGGACATTTCAAGGGCAACTCGTTGACAAAGTTTACAGCCTTGATTAACGCAACCGTCATGACTATGCATGGCATAGCGAATACACTTATCACGTGGAAAGGTCGGAAAGATATGGACTGTGTATTTAAAAATATATTTCAAATTTGAATGTCATACGCATTGTCACGATTACCACTAGCGTTTATCAAGGTCGGTGGGTGTCGGTTTGATGACAAACCCACCATCTCTATTTTTTAACTGTTGTATGCGGATGATGTGAGAGTGACGGTAACGAAAAGGTAAGATATGTAATCGGTTACACTAAGATCGGTCGAATACTTATAGTTTGTATTGCCAATGGGAAGGAAATTAAGAAATTTTTTAAACGATCTTTCTACTAAAATAATATTAAACTTATAATATTTATTATAAGTAAATGTGTAACGTAGAATTAAGAATATTTATTAGCACAGCAGCAAATACATGATTGGTTGGTGAATATGGAAAGGTTTCGGCTCATAAAAATCGGGCATCCTTGTTCAGTAAATAATAGATGATAGATGGAATTCACATTATTGTAGTTAGGAATGGAGAATATGAAAGGGTTGGAATTAAGTTTGTTAATCATTTAAAAGTGACAATTAGATGGTCAGACATTAATTTTTTAATCATATTAAGTAAATGTTAAAAAGTAAACAGTTTAATTAACACCCTAAAAAATGTAAGAAAATTATGAACATGAGATTTCATTCATTGATTTGAAACTAAGACAAAAAATATACCAACATCATTAATTGATAACCATAGGATTAGAATTTATGATTAAATTTACCTATTTCCAATAGATGTAGACTTTCAATGTAATTAAATCATGTTTACTTTCTTGTAAGAATCTCTTATCTTAACTGATTACCTATCCAATTCTTATAGTACGAAATAAATGGATTCAATTCTTTGCAAAATACATAGAAATGCCGGCGATTATAGACAAATCAAATATGTAGGGTAGTCAAATTTGTCGAGCTACCAAAACGTAATATGTAGGAAAACGTACAAGAACAATGGCCTCTGTCAATAACTTGCATAATACAGAGGGTAACCAATGCCAAATCAAATATGTGTGGGCGGCCAATATCCACCCTACGGCAGTTAGATAGTGTGGTGGTCTATTGGCCGTCGGATTCGAAAGCAGTTTGAATCCGGGTAGTCAGCTTTGTCAAGATTCATTGGGAGTGCCAGAGCAACGCCTGTGACATCGGGTCGGAAATGGTCGGATCCAAATGCATCCGAATATGGTCAGTTCAAATAATATGGAAGTGATGTTTTTAATTTTATTTTATCGGACAACTTGCGTGGGTGGACACAGGATTTAGGTTTCCGTGTGATCTGTGATTGCCGTTTCAACGAAGTATACAAAAGAAAAATCGTTGAGAAGTTACCACATCAACCGGGATTTTTTTTGTGATCAATCCACTCCCAGATATCTATATATTGTCGACAAGTTGTGGGCCGACGATGAGTTCTGTGTAGTTGAAAATATTATAACTCCGTTCTTTGCATTAACTCTCAAACCCCAAAAGGAAGAAGGATAGCTGATACGAACAGGAGTCTCGATTGTTGCAGCAGAGATGGCCCCATTCTCTCAAATTTCTCAAAAAAAGCGAGGTAGAGATGAATATTTGAATAGCGAATTGGCTTCGCCAGACGCGAAGCGAACAAATAATGAAACGTTGGGGTATGACTGTAATCTCATGGCCTTGCCCGGCAAGATCGATGGTGCTGATACCCATACTGCTACGAATCACGTCGAGGGCGAGATGAGGCTCAACGTCGTTATAAATTATGAAGATGAAATTTGGTTGAAGGCGCAAACAGATAATAATATCGAGTCCACTCATGAAAACAGCAGTACCGAACAGATGGGTTCAAATAAGCAAGGGGAATTAACAGAAACGGGGATTCTGAAACGACCTTGGTGACGTTTGATATAGGAGACTTCCCGGATTACGACGATATCCCGATGAACTTGGAATCCTGCAGAACCATATCTATGGAGATTCAACTCCCGATATTATGTATGCGGATGCCGTGCATGGCTATGTTGAGACTAACGAAGTTTTCTACGTGTCTCTGTGGGAGGATGATATTTGGCATTGAATGGATATCCAGTTATTCAAAATGTTTTGTGAATCACCATGGAAGAAGTGGAGCCAAGTTTAGTGACGTTTGGAACTAGACCATCTGACCTATCTGTTAAGAGAAACTTTGCATCGTTTGCAAGTTGAAAACCTACTGAAAGCCTAGAATATAGATTTACCCCCAGTCTATTTGCTTTGAGCTGGCATAGCTTTGAAGCCGTATAACATGTCACTCAAAATTTTATGTTAAAAGACGAAGGTCCACGTGGAACCTTCATTTTTCTTCAGCTGAATATCTAGTTTTGTTTTGATTAATGAATTCTGTGAATGTTTTCGCCTTAGTTTTTTACACGTTTTCTCAAATACTAACGATAAAATATTTAACTGCGCTGTGAAAGAATTTTATTAGTCCCTGCCTTTAGGGCTAGGGAACACGTGGCTGGTGGCAGAAAGGTTTCGGCTCTCAACTCAGTAAAAATCCGGTGCCTTGGTTCAGTAAATGATAGACGGAATTCACATTAAGCTAATTAGGAATGGAGAATATGAAAGGGTTGGAATTAAGTTTGCTAAATTTAAAGGTGGTAATTAGATGGTTATATATTAATTTTTTAATTATATTAAATAAATGTTAAAAAATATGTCAATAGATGTAAGTCTTTAGGCTTAAGAACAAAAACCAATGCAAATACATCATTTAAACTAAAGTTTTAATGGATTCATTCAATTTTCTAAGTGATATTTCCTTTTTTATCCTAGCTTTCTAGTTTTAGGTTTTATTTGGCTTCAAATGGAGACAGACCTAGGATAAATTACAAGGAAGAGTTAAATAAATTACACATAGATGACAGAGTGGATTAATACTAGACTTGATGTTTAGCATTATTTCATAGAGTTAAATGTTTAGACATTTTCCTAGTTCATAGGGTTAAATGTTTAGGCTTTTTCCCAAGTCATTAAATGGAATATTGAAGCTCCATAACTATATATGGAAGGTCGAAGCTGCATAGTGTTTCTGCAAAGGACAAGTGCAGTGCTATGTGTCTTGTGTCTTTTGTGTCTAGCCCTTGGTCGGCTCCCTCATATTTTTCTCTGAGAGGTCTTCTCACATAGAAACATTTGCATTTTCTTTGATTTCATTGGTTTCTTGTTTACTTACTTTGGTTTCTGGTTTACTTACTAGTAGCATCCTTGAAGCTACATAGAATATGTGTTTTTGCTAATGACCTTGCAAGGAAAATGAACTTTGAGCATTGAGGTTGTTTCTCCATCCTGCAAAGGGAGAAGACTCATATAGTTAATATGAGAAGAACAAACAGTTGTTGCAAATAAATTCTCTCTTCAAGCTAATATAAGAAAAATACAAGATTTTGTTGCAAATGAATCCCTTGCAGAAGCAAATACCTACTCTTCCAAAATGGAAACACAAAGGTAATAATAACTGAAACTATATAATAAATTTTTTTAAAGGGTATATAATATATTTGTTTAAATGCATACCATTGAGACCATTTTGTTCTAACATGTACTTGGATTTTCCTAAGCCAAACATTATCTATTTGGAATTTTGAATATGTAGATGAGATTTTATGTGGCTACAACGTGCACCCTTGAATGTGAAACATTAACCCAAGCAATGGATCGAAACCCTTACCTCTACAACGACTGGACCATCCTCCCTTGCAGATATTCATATTTCACAAGGCCTTTCCTTTGGTAACATTTATAACCATTGAACCCCCTTGGTTGCGACATTCAATAGAGAAAATTCTTTCTTTCTTGCCTGAAAAATCCACAGTTTGTGCTGTCGTCCCTAGCATAGAAATATCAAATCAAAACCCTTCCATGAGTGGCAGTTATCCACAACATGACTGAGGAAAAATGAACAAGTATAAAGTAAAATATTTTGCATTTCATTTAACTCATCTGAACACATAGAATGTTAATCACCTTATAATTATAATTTATTATGTAGCTAATTTGAATTAGATGTACATCAACAACCTTTATAATATTCTAAAGTTATTTTTCTTTGTGGTTGCTTTCACGTTCCCAAAGATGCATTATGACATTCCTTGGATAAAATGACTACATCTATTCGATTATTTGTCTAATATCCCTTCCCTATACTAGATCTTATAGAGAAGATAACAAAAATAAGATGCAACTCTGAAATTCTTATGTAAGCTTTGTCTGTATGAATTTGAATTTTGGGTGCAATCCTCCCTCAATATCTTACCAAAAAGAATTTGTGCCATAGTTTTAAGCATCTTGTCTTATGCGGCTACTCCATCGGCCACTCCATCCTGTGACGATTCAAAACTATGATATAGTTGGGTATCACGTAAACTATGATATAGTTGGGTATCACGTTAAGCATTGGGCATAAAGTATAATGTATGGTTTGTTTGGAATTATAACAAGTAGGACTTAGACATAAAAATAGTATGAAGTTATGTAATTATAAAATTTTCATAGTTCTATATTATTTTAGCTTTTGTACTCTAAATTGACGTTATATATTGTTTACCTCCAAAAGAAACTGTGATGTTTCAATATTTTATACACTAGTTATCTCATAAATATCAAGAAAAATAACTACAATGTTAAATTGACTTTTTGATAATATATAGATTGTTGAGAAATAAATTAACTTTTTGATAATATATAGATTGTCTAAAAATGGGAGGAATGAAAATTGCTCAAATTTTGGCCTAAGGTATGCTTTCCGAGTGAACCATTCTATCTCCAAAACATTCATCAAAAAACCAAATTCCATTGCAAGTTGTCATCACAAAATCAAAAGCATTACAACCAAAAATGTCAGGATTAAGATATACCACTGCATTTCCTCCCCGTAGTTGTGTAAGATCCAACCATTGAATGATATTCCCACTAGCTACTACACCTACCAATCGTACACGCAATCTCACCATCGGTAACAAGAAATGGCTAAGCTTCTTCGCTCCACTCCCCACTCATCTCTGGAATCATATGAATTTCGCGTTCAAATCCTCTGTTGTCTTTGGCATCATATCAATTCCTGGTTCGAATCTTTGTTATTCAAACCAGCTAGGAACCTAAGAAACAACTACATGTTGTAACTACGCCAGTCGTTATGACATCATGTAACGCATAACTGTTAGAAAAACAAGACCGCGGAGCAATAAAATAAAACAAATGCAAAAACAAAACATAAAAGACACACAATACAAGAGAGACACATATTTACGTGGTTCACCAAGTGTGGGCTACGTCCACCAGAGAAATTGCCAGGTCCTTCCTTTATTATTATCCAGCAAATGAAGGGATACAACCT
>CBVK0100848177.1:0-23349 GCA_900067695.1 Picea abies | reverse complement strand
AACAATATGACAGAAACAAAAAGAAGAGAAGAAGATCTTCCATCCAAAAACTGGATTGGTCAATTGAATGCATGTTGGAAACAAAAATTAAAGAACCTTCATTTCATTGTTTAGTCATGTGAACAAGCCATAGCAAAGAAAGATAAGTTATTCACAACGCTGTCAAATATAGACTTAACAGGGAAAACCAACGACTTCCAAAACCCCCTCTTAATCACAAACTCCTTGCCCTTAACTAGGCAAGAGTTCGATAAACATGTTGCTATGTTGAATACCTTGTCTCTCAAAAAGTTTTACAACATCCTTCAATTTGATCAAGCTCATGTCCATGACTGGCTAGTCAAATATGCAGTACAGAATGAGGAAATTCATCAGGCTCTCTCTAATCTTTTTATCAACTTCCAGGAATTAGAAAACGAAGTTTTCAACATCAAAATTCGGAATGATATCAATGTCACCCCAATGAGAAGATACATTGAATAATCTGTCGAAAGACAATTGAAACAGGCTGCCAACAAAAGACAATAGGTAGTTCCCCGCATTCCAACAACCGTTGAGAACATCCTTGAAACCGCAATCGTCGCCGACATCAATGAAATGTCAGCCACAAGCAAATAGCCAAAGCGTTAATATGTACCCTCACTGTAAGTTTAGTCATTGCATCTTTCTTTGTTTCTCAGCATGGTTATTCCACTTTCTTAAATACATATGTATAGGAAAACACTTATACCTTTCCATTTATTTTCTTTTGCAACTATTGCACTCTATCTTCTTTCTACAACCCTGTTTCTTGTACATATTTCTCTAATGGTCCGTGGGAGCCCCAATCCTAGTCTACATGAAAAACGCATTGAAATTCTAGTTTATATGTAACAAACTTTAATTTTTTGGTATATTTCAAAATTTGCAGTAGTATGTAACAAACTTTCATTTTTTCACATACTCGAAAAAAAAAATGCATTTAAATTTTTATATGTTACAGACTCTATTGTTATCTTTCTGCATTTTGTATAACAAATGCATTTGTTTTTTAATATGTTAGACTTTTATTCTTATCCTTCAACAATCTGTATGACAAATGCATCTACTATTTTACATGTTACACATTTTTCTTTTTTTATATATTTCAAAATAAATGGCATTCAACAATGCAAACATCATTTACATATACCCCATGTTCACAAATGCATTTAATTTTTTATATTACTTATCTCCTATTAATTTTATGTCATCATATATTTTTATCTTTCACCAGTCTATATGGAAAATGCATTTAAATTTCCAAATTTAATCTGGCACTGTCAACAAATTTTTTACTTTGTTATATACTTTCAAAAGAATTAGGTTTGCTATATACTTTCAAAAATTAGATGCTGTTGTGCCTGCCGACTGTCATTTACTTTTTCCCTATCTTCCGTGATATACAATTTGCACAACATTTCCCTGATATACATTTTGCACCAAACACTTCATTTCATTTACAATTCAACCACATTTTCCACAATTTGTTTTGCAACCTCCTTGGCAGGGATTGTACTGCCAAGCAACCTTGTTTGATTACAATGTTACTTCCAACCTTGGGTATATGTAGGTTGACTCCAAAGTAGAAAGTCATGGTTTAATAAACAATATGTGATAGAGATGAGCTCATAAAGTAAGTTCAGTTTGTACATTGTTGTTCTCACTCGTTTTTCTTATATTATTTACTTATAGATTTTGTTTCCAACCCGATACTCTTCTATGGAGGGATTTGTTAGCATTTCGTTTAGCGCATGCCATAGTGTAAGGATACGAAAACAGGTAAAGCTTTTAATAAGAATCCCACAAAGGTTAGATTCTATGGAGAGGAAGTGAACTTGTTTTTGAGTCACACTCCTTATGAATCGATTCACCGAGGTGGTCGTTCTAGAGTAACTTGTATACACAAAGATGAGTTGACTCATATGAGTCTTTTATTTAATTAATTTGGTATTTCAATCTGTCTTGGAAATGCCATCGTCCATAGTCTTATGGAGATAATCTCTTTATAATATTTAATTCTCATATTTGATTATTAGATTAGGTAAGTCGTGTAGAGAATCTCGACCCCTAGGTGAGGGTTTCATTGTACCTTTTTAATATTAAAATTTTCCAACTCATGCGACCTCGAATCTGGTCTAGTGTTTCGAGGGAAACCCTTCACATTATTTTTATATAAAATTTCTCATAATTATTTTTATATATTTTTTCATGGTAAAATCATTTGTATATTTAGCTTTGATTTATCCTGCAAGGATTTACTACACTTAGACTACTAAGTATTTATAAGATAAGAAATTATTTTTTGGTTAAACATCAAGTTTGAACATTTACTCTATTCATTTCAGAATGTTGAGTGTTAGTCTTTACTTCCTATATATGTATGTTGTTGCTAGAATCATTGTTTATTCTCTTTGTTTGATACAAGAGTTATACTCTTTTCAACATAACCATGTATAAAAACAATAAATATATATTCCAGGAATATAATTCCAGGAATATAAGAGATTATTTTCTTTAAATGTATAGAGAAATATAATATTTTCATTCTCCTTTCCAACCATTATAAACCAAACATTTCCCTACAAAAATATTCATATATTTCTAAAATATGTCTATGATCTATGTTTTATATTAGAAGCAAAAGTATGTTATGACTCTACATTTCCTCTCTAAGGCATTTACTAGAATCTTGCATATATACCTTTGTTTTCTTTGACCTTTAATGCATTAAGCAATATTCAAATATAAACAAACAATTTATGGCATCCCATCCTACAAGACAATATTTAATGAAGGAATATATATATATACTTGAATTTTTAAGTAAGAATAACATATCTAGATCTGCTTCCAAAAATTCTAGGAACAAACTGAGTAGAAAATTCAATTCCTCCCAACCATAGAACAGAACATCCAAGTCACTTGTTCATGTCATCCACAAGCCTAATTCATTATTAGATAGGGAATGAAAAATTTCAATAACCTTTTCTAGGAAAACCAGAACTCGACTCTGTTACATAACCATCAAACTCCAAATCCTCATCACAAGTACTCAACAATGTCCCTCCTCTATAAGCTTCTTTCCTTGTGTCACCAAGGAGAATAATAGCCTTCCTAGGTCTTTTTCCAAGTTAAACTCATCCCTACACCTAGGCAATATTATTTCCCTAACTTTTTCCTAGATTGTTCCCTCAACTCCCACATCTTTGGGAATAGGTTTACACTTTTCCTCATGGACAATATTTACTTTGGTGGTTTTTATCCCTTTTCACTCTCTCATGGAATAATAAATTACTCTTTTGTAATTGGATTTTCTAATCAGTTTTTTTTAGTAAAATAAAATAAATCGAATCATAATAATTACAAAATATTCCTCATCACCAATGTTTAAGGTGATATAGTTTAACATATGTATTTTTCTCAAAAATTCTCATAAGATAATTAACCAAAATTAACATATTCAAATATTCATAAATGAAGGTACATTACACCACCCATTTCTATAGAAAATATATGATATTTCAGGTGGTACTACCCAATTTGTAGGTTCACATTTTCACAATTCCCCCCTCGCCCCCATTTCATGGAACGTCCATTGGAAATCATGACCTAATTATTTTTTACTACAAAGATATAGAAATTGACTTCGTGGGAAATGTGACAATGAATAAATTATGGGTGTTTCCACTATTAACTAGGATGATGAGTCTCCTATGTTTAGTGTAGCCAATTAACTTGAGGATTTGGGGAGAAGAGAAGCCAATGAGACCATTTAACGAAATTATCGGTTCAACTTTGGGAGGGTCAAAGGGAGGAGTAGGATCATCTTCTTGGGTATCTCTTCACCAATGGAAACATTAGCATCCTCATCAGAAACATCCTCATAAATAGCCATAATTTGTTTTTGTTACTTTCACTTGTGTCATGGAAAATATTTATCATCACAATTATAGTAAAGAACCTTGAGTTGGCATTCATCCATTTCTAACCTAGATAATTTTTGGATCTTCAGAGGAGTAGGAAGAGGAGAGGGATTGTTGGGTCTAGGGTAAGGAATAAAAGAGGTTTTTCTATTCTTGGCAGATATAATATGTTTTGCTTCATTGGCATGTTTAGTAGCTTCCAACCATGTTTGGAGGAAATACATGAGGACCTCAACAAAAATTTCATCCTTTAGGCTGCTGATAAAGTATCCAATGAATAAATCATCAAACATGCCCTCCATTTTGAAATCCAAGTTCTCAAAGGATCTTATAGAGTCTTCCACTATTCTCGACTATTTCAACTAGTTCAATTTTCCTAAATGGTGGGTGATTGTATCAAAGAGTTCATAAATATGTGCAACAATTTATGTCCAAGAAAAATATCATTGTGTGATTTTTTACACCATCTCCACCATTGAAAAAATTCAGGATCCAAATAGAGAACACCATACCAAAATTTTCCAACTCATTAGTAATTCCATGCAAAGAAAAATAATGCTCCATTTGAGTGACCTAGTCTGTGGGATGTGAACCATCAAATTTATTGACCTCAACTCTTGGAAGATGGGGGTCAAAATTAAAGTAGTTTGAATGGAAGGACATAGTAGGGGAGGATTCATCGCCATCTAAGTGTGAAAACTGGTCAAATAAGGGAGGGCCTTTGGATTGTTTCAACAATTAGTTGAGAGTGGATTTGATGGACTCAAATTAGTTCGTGAATTTGTCAAATTTGTTGTTGTCTTGGTCCTGGAATATACCAAATTTGGATTGGTAGAGGCCATGTCAAAATTCTATTTCTATATGTTCTTCTTGTTCTATTTGGTTTCGTCTTCCAAGTCTTGGTTGCAAGTGGTGGCAATTTTAGAAGTAGGGTTGTCTAGGATGGGGAATGGTTCCACTAAAAAAATGATGATAAATAAGTGATATATACTACTGTGAGCAAGGAGATGAGAGGAATCCAAGTGGATAGATGGAAAATAAGGTTTTTGAGAAGGGGGGTGGTTACACATGAAAAAAAAAAGGATTAAAAATGATAGGTACCAAAATGATCATGGAGAAGAGAGGAATCCAATGGGATAGGTTCTAAATAAAGGTGCCAGATGGATATTGAAGTGAAGAAATGCCCTAAATGTTAATAGGAAAAATTATGTAGGAATTTCACAGCCCGGAAGCAAGAGGAAGGGTTGCACGAGACGATATCCCTTATGTTTGTTTTTTGTTCTATTTTGTTACCAAAGGTTAGGGTTTTCAGGGTTCCTACATACAAGGTTTTTCCCTGTGTTATATCTCATGGATGTATGTTTGGGGTCAAACAGTAGTACTCAGACAAATATCTAAGGGAACCAACTATGGATGCTCGACCGTACCCTTAGCAATACTACACAATTACCCAAGTAATAGAGAGTATCTTCCTAAGTGTTGTTCATAGTGTCACTATTGTAGTCAAGAAGTTGATTGACTAATCTAGATCTAGTTTCAAGAGACTTAGGAAACTCTAGATATACCTAGCGGTACATCAGAGGCATGGTTGTGTACATATTCTATCTAATGCGGTACTACTCCAAGGGGTACCAACATGGATTATATAGGTTTCCAACAAGGTGGAATTTTGTTTCAAGTAACCCCATGAATCTTTTATATTTCCTTCCTATAGTATTCCCCAACCGTTGTTTTACCCATTGAACGACATATATTTGTTCTTTGAGGAGGTCGGTAGTACATATCTCTACCCTAAAAAAAAAAATCCCATAGTTTTTGTAGAGGAAAGTTCAATGATACCACTTGTAAGGTACTAGATGTATTATAATAAACAAAAACATAAATATTGCAACAAATACCAATGGAACAGTAAAATATAGAGAATACAAACACCAACAATGATACCTTTATTGATAGAAATCCAAGTTCACTTGCCTCTTCAAGGAGTAAACCTCAAAGAGAGGAGAGCTCTATTATAAAATTTCTCAACACAAGACTTTCTCATGCTTTCTACTCTTATTTATATTAATTCTATCATATAAATAGCATTCACGAGGAAGATCTTTCTAGAAGCAGAAGATTTTATGAAGAATTCTTACATTAGACTTCTTCACATTATTAAATATACCTTATTAACTAGTATCATCCTCTATTACATGGAAAATATATTATTCTATATACGTGGAGGGTTAAGGAGGTTAGGTTTATTACATTTTATATAACTCATTACAATTACATATTAGTGTCTACTATAGTTAGATTATCAAATTGACAACAATTTTTTATAGATTTTGAATAAATAACCATGAATAAAAATAATCATGTAGACATTCAATCACATCAACATCTAGTCACATCAAGACATACATAGAAATCAAGGATTTACATGGTAAACAATGCGTAAATCCAAAAGAAAACCCATGGAACATAGGTACACATATCAATTATCTTATAGACTTATTTTTTATATAATCAAGAGAGTACAATAATTTGCATGATCTCACCACATTTTCAAGTAACTTATCCTTATTCATAGATAGAGGGACATTTGATCAGGTTAAACTTGATCCTAGGTTACAATTGAGGTCATTTTTTGAAACGAATCAATGTTACAAATGCAAAATACATGTTTAACATGACAATAATGAATGTCAATTAGGAGTTTATCTATTTTTATTGAATATTCTACATTTATCACATTGAATTCATGATAATTTTTCCAGAGTATCCACATCAATCATTTTTAATTTGATATCTATATACATTGGTTAACATACATTATATTCAGTATAATAAATGTTAGATGTGTTAGATTGACACGAAAATCCATTTTTTTCTAAAAATATAGAATCACTAGACATTAAGTAACTAACATTAGAGTGATGTTCAATTAATGTGTAATCAATGTCTAAGCATTGTATGCGAGAGAATTTTTGACCATGTTAGTAAAAGGTTGACATGTAATGTGCCACATTATAGGTTCCATGTCGATGTGGAAAATTTGTGTTCTGAAGGAGGATCCACCCACAACAACACCCATATCATAAGAGAGTGCTCCATTTGCTTCCACTAAATTTAGTTAACATTTACTTAGTGTGTGAGAAATTAGTTAGTTAGTTGCACCTCTATAATATTCAAACTACATTAATTATATTTTAATAATTATGTGGACCCACTATAAATATACATAAGTTCATTCACTAGGATGAATAAGATTATGTCATTTTTCCTTGATTCTCTTAATTTTTTTTACTCTCTTCTTTCTAGTTTATATTAATTTAGGAAATGTGCTTCTTTTTCCGAGATAACATTTTTAGTTTGAAATGTCACACCTCTCATAACTTTTACCTCCTATAAGTTATTACACAAAGAGATGGAATGGATTTTCATATGCAAAAGTGTTAGAATCTAAGTAGTAAGTGGAAGTCGTCCATTGTTGACATGGGTTATCTACATGTTGACAATAATGTTATATTGAATGATGTGTATCTTTTGAGGAGAGTAGGTCTCGTGTTGTTCACCAATTTGTGTTCTTATCCATTTTGAATGAGATGCTAATTTTGGAGATATATTTGATTTGGTGATAATGTTAAATATTTTGATTACATAGCAAATGAGAGAACTAAGGAAATTAAGGTTTAAGGGATAGGAAGGGAGACTGAAAGGACAAAGAACATGTGTGTAGGGTTATTAATTGATGTCGATATGTTCTATGGATATATTGTGATAGTGGTATACAATGGATGCGTTATTTTGAATGGAGAATGAGGGGACTAGAGAATGCCACCAAGAGAGTAAATCATGGCTATGGAAGGAGATCTTGAAGAAGGGTTGGTATTCTACACATTTAGGAACATGGAGGTTTTCACTATAGGGGATAGTTTGGTGCAATGGATAATAAAGAGAGAAAGTAATTTATTTAGGTTAATTGGTTATATTGCAAATTTACAAGGATAAATTTTTGTAGTATATGTAACATCATAAGATTTTCTTTATTTAAAGAGATTCTAATTCTTAGAATAGTTGACGAGGGGTGGGAATCAAATTCAATGATGTCTCTGAAGGGCTTATAGAAAATGTGATTCTATTTCATTTATTAATAATAATATTAGGATCGTCCTATTGTACCCATCCAAGAGGGTAAAGTGAAGTATTTTTTATGGAGGATAGATCAATATGAGTTACAAATTTGTGGGATATGAGATTTTCCTGGCTGCCATTATTTGTGATGATCATGGGTAGTTGTTCTTTTACTTGAAAATTGTGAGTAAATATGAGATTGAAATAATTTCCTTTTGTGATGAGAAGCACATAATGATATAATATAGTAGGTTGTGAAAAGGGAGTATTTATGGATGAGAATATGGATTAGGGGTTGTAGTGTAGTTTACAAAATCCTATGTAGCAGGTTATTCTAGTAATTGGTCATGACTATATAGAAATTTTGTGTTGGATTATTATTGAAGGCACAGTAATTATAAGCAATATGAAAATAATATTTATGAAATAACACATTTGAGGGGGTCGCTAAATTATGCCAATATTAGGGTTATGGTTAAGGTTAGGTTCAATTTTATATTTGGGGAAGGATGGTATAAACATACCATTGAAAGGATGATGAAAACGTAGAGTGTGATAATTAGCTTTATCTAAAGTGCTTCTCTCAAAAAATGCTACTTCATGTTGAAAAATCACTAACAAACTAGGGTTAAATTTAATAATTAGTTCCTATTTATAATCTATGATGTCAATTTGAATTTGGATCCTTATGAAAACATCAATATTAATTGTTTCTTTGGTATAGGTATTGTTTCAGAGGAAACTATCTACACATCAAGATCTCTAGGTATCTACAAAGGTAAAAATATTATCTCTGGGAAAGAAAAAAAAGTATCCCATCTTGTGATGTGCACTCAGTCAGTGTTGGTTTGTGTGTCTTCATTAACATCAGTGTATAGATTTGCAACTTCAAAATGTGATTTCCACTATACTTGTTGCACACCTTATAACTTACCTTATAACTTATTTTCTATGAGAATTAAAATTCACTCTTCATTCATCTCTAGACAAGTATTAAAGTATGCAGTCAAGCCATGGATCGATGAGCCTAATATTTCACCTTACATTTTCCCTTGATGTTTTCTTAATGATATGAAGTTATAGAGATAAAACTTAGAAGAAGGAAACCTAGACTATAATATTAGAGCCTTATTCAAAGCATTGCAAAGTCCATGGATAATGTTGGAGACATGAGATTGTTCTTCATATAAGGAACTATCTTTTCATGTAGTCATTTTGTGAGAAGAGTGTCTTGGAAATTTTATGCCTTGCTTGTTGTGAGGTTCGAAGGTGGGAGGGTAGCCTCCAAAAAATATGAAGCTACTAAATTTTTACTTTTTGGGTGGAATTTAAAGCCCTAATGATATCAAGAGTAGGATAGAAGAAGCATTAGGAACAAGATGTCTAGGGTTTATGAAGAAAATTGATTTGGGTGGGAACGCATGCTCTAGAATAGAATGATATTTGGCCAGAGATTGATCAAAGAGATGAGAAAATACATAAGGATGGTGATGTATAAGGTTTGCATGAAAGTGAGATCTGGGTGGAAAGGAAATCTCCAAAAAAAAAAACATATCTTAAAGAGTAGGGAATATGAAGTATGAGGGAAGCTATAAAATCTAATGCTAATATATATAAACTTAAATCATAGTCTCGAATATTACTTGACAAGAGTTGTGACCTATCAAACTAGAAAAAAATATCTTAAAGATAAAAATACACAACTTGAAGTAATATAAGCCATCGATAAAAGAGAAATAATAAATAAAATGAATAACCTCAAGTAAAAATTAATTCATATTATTCACCCTAGCTAAAATCCTTATATATATATTAATAATGAGCCCACAAAATGATGCACAATCGAAATAATAAATAAAATGAATAACCTCAAGTAAAAATTAATTCATATTATTCACCCTAGTTAAAATCCTTATATATATTAATAATGAGCCCACAAAATGATGCACAAAACAAATCGACAAGAGAAATGTTAATAAAATATAATGCAACTCAAACTTTGGAAAGGTGAAAATAAGTAACTAAATGCTCACACATTAAGTAAATGGTAACTAAATTTATTATAAAAAAGGGGAGTACTCTTTTAAGAGATAGACACTATTTTGGGTGCACCCTCCATGGGAAGTATTCACTCAAGTTTTATTTGTCACAATAAACATTAACATCTTTTTAAGATAGAACCTACAACATTGCAAATTGAGAATGCTTTCATTGATTTCTATTAAATGATATTTAGTTGATGTTAATGTTAAATTTTAGATGTTTAAGATAAACAATTATATTAAATCAATATTGATTATACAATTAATCAAAATCGAAGTTGAATTTAATACATATTTTGACATTTGATACAACAAATAAATTCAAAGTAATACCATAAAACTAACATCTATGTTTTCTCAACATGAAAATAATAAAATTGTTTGTACGTATAATTGGTGACTATAACTATCACCCTCCATTACACTCTTCCCCTTGAGTTAATATGTGATATCATGGAATTAATTAAAAAACATTCCATAAATTTATAAATTTATGAAGAATTAGGTTAAACTATTACAACAACATGTAAATACAATAAATAAAATTAATTTATTTTGGAGAATGATTTAGAAAAGGTATATGAGTGAGGAATTAATTTATCATAAGACTAAATTGAAATGTTATAAATGTTAAATGTATTTGAAATACATGTATATGCAATCTCTTAAATACGTGGAATGTGTTTCAAAATGTATGGAGAAATGTAAGTCTCTTAATTAATTCTCTTAAATAGGTAGAATGTGTTTCAAAATGTATGGGAAATGTAAGTCTCTTAATTAATTAGGTGGGAATGTATGTGTTTTAAAATGCATGGAAGAGGTTAAACTATTAAGGAAAAATTATAAATAGAAAAATTAAATTAATTTGTTTTGGAGAATAATTTATAAAAAATATATAAGTAAGAAGTAATTTATTATTAGTTTAAATTGAAATGTTATAAATGTTAAATGAATTTGAAATTTTTCACACATATATAAACATAACAAAAGTTCTTTCCACTCATAGGTTGAAATTCTACTAGATAAATATAAATCCCTTAGGTAGATGGGATGTGTTACAAAATGTATAGGCAAATGTAAATCTCTTAGTTAAGTAGTAGGTGTGATTGTATATGTTTCAAAATGCATGGAATAATGAGTGATAAAGAATTCAGCCAAAACAAATTGAATAAAATTATTTAAAACACAATTTAGGGATATTGTTTACATAATTATGTTATAATAAGTCAATGGTTGTAAATCATAACCTAGGATAATAAGATTAAAATAACTTGATTAATAAGTTTCCATGAATTAAATATAAAGAAAACATCAAACAAACATAGACATAAAAAAATGTGAAACCCTAATTAAAGTATATAAAGTAATGTTAGCTTACCCATGATGATCATAAATTGAGTGTGAGACATGAACTTCGAACGAAAAGAATGTCTTCACAATTTCCTATATGAGGAATGAGGATGTATAACCTTTAAGCTACAAATGGGAACATCATATTTTTTGACATAAAAACTGAATGTAGAGTAGGTGAAAATATACTTAAAAGAATATGATGAATTAATTATAGATGTTGGTAGAAGAAGATTGTTCTTCGATGGTGGATATGAAGAGTGGTTAACAAAAGATTCGAAAATTGTCGTCATAATAACGTTAAAGTGATATTTTTTCATTTTGCATGAAAAGTGTTATGGACAGAAAGTGGATTTGTAACCAATGTTTATATGTAATAGTTTGTAGTCAATGTTTATACATGTAATAGATAAGTGATAAGTGGGATTTAACTTGAATTTCACAATAGGAATATAAAATTTGACTACTATGATCTAAAGGATGTTTTTTTATTTAAAAAAAAATCATATGATTTCTAAGAGTACCATATAACTATGGAATTATACAAATGATTTCTAACAGTCGCATATAATCATGGAGCTATATAGGAAAATGTTAAAGTTTTAAGGTAAGTGGTTAATCCTTATGAAATTGAAAGTTGTGGAATTAAAGATTTTCTAAATAATGAGTAATTACAGAAAATGTAATGTCGTATCATTGTAATAACCTTTTCGTTTACAAGAGAAGCAGAGGTGTAAAAGTTTTTTTTTTTTTTTGAAGGGATAAGAGGCAAGAAGGCGACGATGACAACAAGTTTACCACACCACAGACGACGAATAGAAGCACGCAGCCCAAGAAACATACAACTATGACACCACGCACAGGCACAAAGGCAACTGGCCAAAACATGCACAGAACAACAAGAAGGAACGACTACCCGCACGGCATAACACAACCATGCCTACAAGCTAAGAGACAAAATCCCCATCTTGACACAATGGACTAGACGAACAAGACGAGAACCTCAAGGCGTGCAAACCTAATGCTTGAAGGCATTCAACCCATGCGCCAAAAGCAACTTGCAATGCTTGACAACACTCACACAAAACACACCGACTCCGGCGAAGTTCACATTCACCACTATCCCATAGGGTGTGCCACAATCCCCTCATTAGAATTCATGCCATTCACAGGTAATAGACACATCAATAACCTTTGTGCAAACTTAAGCTATCCGGACGGAGGACTCTAGATAATCCGATACACTAGAAGTCGAACATCAATAGGAAGACCACACCCATACCCCAACAACAGGTCGACGCAATTCCATAGAACAACAATAAGGGATGACACCAGCCAATACCCAACATCGTTAACGACCCAACCATTCTTCCAGTCTAAACTAGTCAATGATTATAATCTACTTTAACCTCGGTTCCCATTCTAAAAGAGCACGTCTAAATTACAATAGCCATTGATGCACCCTATAATTAAACGTTAAATACAAACATATTAGTGAGTCAAATCAATCAACACCAAAACTATGATGACAATTGCAATCTAAAATGACAAGTCTAATTTAATTTCATCTAAGGTTGTCTATTCATTTAAAATTTGTCTAAGCATATTAAAGAATGTTCTAAATAACTATTGTAGTTAATAAACTATCGACGACCTTTTCCATGTAAAAATTGACTCAATCATTTTTAAATAAAATTTAATTTTATTTCTATATTGTCACCCAAGGGCAATTCAGGCTATGCCATATGCATATGGCAGTGGACTTATCACCGGCATTCATCAAGGCTAAATATTACATCGTCGAATATATATCATGAGGCTAGAAAAATGTTACAACATTATTACACAAAAACATTGTCAGACAACAATATCAGTCATAAGTAATTAAAAATGTTGTCACACTAAATGTTGTGGCTATCAACAATGTAGGAAATAATGTTGAGTCCAAAATTTGTTGTCAAACTAACAGGGAGTTGGGTGAAAACGCCTTCCCTTACATATGTCAGTCATTAAAATAAAGTTGATATTAAAAGCACGCAGTTGGCTAAATTTTAGAAGTGCCAAGAAGTAAAGCGCACCACAAGAAAATGCAGGTGTCACCTCCAACAAGCATGCATCAACTGTCAATGCACCATATGATTAAGGATACACATTGATATTGTCCAACAACATTATGGTATGCTGAGATAAATGGGCACACCCAAAAGAGCTCATGGAAGGGCAACCTCAAGGTAATAAGGCAATCAGGAAGCCAAGTAGCAAAGGTATCCGAAGGAGGTTAAGTTGGCAATTATCACAGGCAACAATTTAGGCAAACAGTGGCCATTCCACAAAAAAATGGTGTCATTAGTTAATGGCAAAATCATGGTCATGTACAACAAACTCAAACACGGTTTCAAAGGGAAAAATCGTGGTCATGTACAACAAACTTAGTCACGGCTTCAAGAGGAAAATCATGGTCATGTAAAAGAAAATCAGTCACGGTTTCAAAGGGAAAAGAAACATGGTCATGTACAACAACTCAGTCACGGTTTCAAAAGGAAAAAATGTGGTCATGCACAACAAACTTAGTCATGGTTTCAAAGGGAAAAAACGTGGGTAAATACATCTAGCTCAGGAAGTCGATTAGAGAAAAATTGAGGCCGTTTATAATAGTAACTCAATCTCATTTTTAAGTGGAAAAATCGTGGTCAAGGACACCCAAAAGGAAATTCATGCCACAATCATTACTTAAGGGTAAAACGCTTGGAAAAAGCACCAGACTGAAGCCAAATTGCAATCAATAATTAAAAGGTAAACGTTGGGCAAACGCACAAGGTTAAGAAAAACAAAACAATGCAGAGAGGAATGAATAAACTGAGGTTTCCCTTTTTTCACTACCAAGATGCCAATGCCAATGTATACAGGACAAAAAAAACGTTTTGTATTTCTTACTAGGGTACCAAATGTAAAATGCAGACAGAGAAACAACACAAATCGTTTATCCAATTCCAGTGTACCAAATATAATAACACAGACTTAGAAATTAAATTGTTTTCCATTTTTAGGATCCCAACATAAAAACACAGATTGAAATTAAATCTTTTACAGTCCAGGATACCAATATAAAAATGCAAACTGAAATTAAATCTTTTACATTTCTAGGATGCCATTATAAAAATGCAAATTGAAGTTAAATCCTTTTTACATTTCGGGATACCAATATAAAAATGCTGACAACAGTAAGAGGATGCCAGGGTCCATTGGGATAAATCATCGATAGGATCACAAGAATTTTATCAGGCAAGGAGCAGAAAAAGAAACAACAAGGAAGCAAGATAATCCATATGCGAAGGTCTTACTGGAAGGCGCAAGTCAAACAATCATGCAAGGAAAACAAAAAAGGTAGACGATTGATAAGAACATCCTTCTCTCATCATCCACGCATAGAAAAGAAGGGCATTGAGATCCATAGGTCTATTAACGCTAAAGTGATGACCGTAGATCAGGCTCTTGGTCGACTGCTCAGGAAAGGACTGATGAGCTAGGGACAAAGGTAGAAACAACCATAAACTTCACAAATTAATACATCCAAGGGCGGTCAAGACATGTTGGGAATCAAAGGCCATGAGAAGACCAACATCAAGCTAACGACTATGGAAAAATTCATTCATCTACTAGAATGCTAAGACAATCAATTTACTTACCCAATTAAACATGCATATCCAAGCATAAATCCTACTATAATCTACCATGAAAAAATAAAGAAAGCATACCATTTCCTGCTAGCCTGCTCTGAGTTGTCTCATGCACTTCATGCAACTCTCACTTGTCGATCGATGAGACTTCACCAGTATCTCCCGGAAAACTCTAGGGGTACTCTTCTTCCCCCTTAGCCCCCCAAGCCGCAAAGGGGCCATGCACACTATCTAGAGAATCAACTAGCTCCCAGCTCACCTCGCAAGACCGAGCTACCACTCCTCACCGATCTGGGTATTTCAACTCCCACAAGATAAGTCAGTCAAGTATAAATTTATGCAGCATAATGTTACACAAATAGAAGAGACCCATAATATTTCTCTTCCCTCCATTATATAGAGTTTTTTAGTCCTTTACTTTCCCAAATCCCATTTTATTTAATGTTTACTAAATTAATTCATAAAAATTCCTCCCTGTACATGTGTCACCCATCCCCTTCATTTCTCCAAAAACTAATTTCTTTAATTAATTATTTACCCTTATTTCCCTCACCCACCTAGAGTCACTCCTATAATAGCTCCTAGGTGTCCTCAAATTCCCATACAAGTTTTAATGACTTTCCCCATTATTAATTTGCTAGTTCAGTTTTAAATTAGAAAGTTCTTAAATGGTAGATACCCTACTAAGTTGGACTAACTGCTTTTTCCTTTGTGTTTCCCTTTTCTTTTTATGTTTCACTCTTTTCCTAGTTTCCTAATTATTTTAGATTTCCCTCTTTCCCCTTTTCAATTAGATCTCAAATTTGGCAAGTGTATAAATTAACTTTTTCCCCTTTCCCCTTTTTTATTTAATAATTTTTAAATTATCATAATATAATAAAACAATTATTTCCCCTTTTTAAAAAATTTATCCCAATAGATTTTTATGAATCAATTAAATTGCTTACTCCCTTCTTGTTACAAGATTAATGAAGATTATCATCATTATTTATTTTATTTTTATTTTTATGAATATATATATATTTAAAAGGATAGAAAAATTCTACCACCTGTATAATTTAGACCTAGATTTTAATTTCCGTGTTGGGAGACATTTTATTAGGGAAAATAGTTTTAAAAATTTCTTATCACGTTATTTGTCCTAAGGCCATCTAGGTTCATTCATTTATCATTAAAAACATGACGTGCCCTTCAGAATGCAGTAGGTGATCCAAGGGTGCCACTTGCCTCATATGTTTCCCTTGTGCGACGTGCCCTTCAGGATGTACTACGTGCTCCAAGGGTGCCACTCACCTCTTTCCATTTTTCTTGCACGACGTGCCCTTCAGGACGCACCACATGCTCAAAGGGTGCCACTCACCTCTTGACTGACTTGGTAGACATAAAAAACCCCTGGAGTCAATACTCCACCATGTGAAATTGTAGGAGACGAAGGGACTCTAACGAATATGGCCCCCACCTTATTGTGTGCCCCTTAGAATCATTGTGAGTGACTGTCACAGTCTTCCCTCACGACATCATGGGTCCTCTCGAACTAGGTAAACGTAACCTACATTTCAAGCCACGACGGGAGTGCTAGTAGGTTGTGGCAAAGCTGTTGTCCACACCTCTCCCTCAACATATCTGGTAGTCGTGCGTGACCCCTCTACTCCACATGCGAGTATGGTCAACAGGCTATCGTTAGCTTGCATCATCAATGAATCATGTTAGCAATATATCGATAATCATATCATCTAATCAAATGCACTAATATCACATATAAAATAGTCAAACCCCAATGGTTCACTCCTCGACTCGATCTGGAGTCCAAGGGGTTCCATCAATCTTTGTGAGTCCTGGGTGAGCCATGTACACTTCTCTATGAGCCTTGTTTAGGATCAAACTCCTCAACTCATCATTCAGTGGTACGTAAATCTGATTTTTAAATCTCAATAATCCATCATCGTCAAATGTAAATCCTTCAAATCTTGGTACCATCATCGTGTTTTGACCCAAACAACCCTCGACCTCTTTATACCAGTCATCATCATGCTGTAAAGTTATAATCCTTTCACGTATATTCGTCTGAAGAGGCAACACCGAAAAGATGCATGGCCTTCGACTCAATGCATCTGCCACTCGGTTCATTGTTCCTTTTATGTAAGTAATCTTGAAGTCGTACTTGCTAAGTAATTCTAACCAATGTCGTTATCGCCCGTTCAAGTCTCTTTGCATAAAGATGTGTTGTAGTCCACAATGGTTCATCTTTAGTTCAAATTTTTATTGAAAAAGGTAGTGTCTCCAAACCTTCAAGGCATATACGATGGCTAACAACTCCAAATCATGCGTCACGTAGTTCTCCTCATGCCTTTTCAGTTTCCTCGATACGTAAGCGACCACTCGTTTGTATCTCATCAAGAATCCGCCTAAGCCTTCCTTGGATGCATCAGTGCATACCAATAAGTCCGCGTCCACATAAGGGACCTTTGGTATTGGTGTTGTTTTCAACATCTCCTTAAGCCTCCAAAATGATTTCGCGCATTTCTCGATCCAAACGAACTTCTTGTTCTTCTTCTACAATTCCATGATTGGATTTTCTATCTTCGAAAATCCCTCGATGAAACATCGATAATATCCTACTAAACCCATGAAGCTACGTACTTTCGGTTCATCTGTCGGCATAGGCCATTCCATAATATCCTCGAACTTTGATGGATCCACGATGATACCTTTGCCAGAGATCACATGCCCTAAGTAGTGAATCCTTGATTGATAAAATCAACATTTGGACAACTTCCCATACAATTTGTGCTCTCTCAGACACTATAGTACCAAGCAAAAGTGCTCGTCATTCTCATCTATCGTCCGAGAGTAAATCAAAATATCATCAATGAATACTTGGATGAACTTGTCCAAGTACTCACGGAACACCTCGTTCATCAAACTCATAAATACCCCTGGGTTGTTTGTCAGTCCAAACGATAAAACAGTAAACTCGTAATGTCCAAACCTAAGGCGTTCTTAGGGACATCATCCTCCTTGATCCATAATTGGTGATACCCTGATTGTAAATCGATTTTTGCTAACACCATTTCCCCCTTCATTTGATCAAACAGATCATCAATCAAACTCAACTCTTTCATTTTACAGTTGAGTATCGCCTCATGCAATTCCAACCAGTCCATACCAATCATGACATCATAAGATCCAAAGATCATGACGTACATGTTGGACTTGGTGAGAAACTATCCTAGGTTAAGGTACAACTCATAACCTCTCCTCCAACCTGTTGTTTGGCTCGCGAAGCCAGCTATACAAAGCTAAACTCATCCTGTTCGACTGCCTTTAACTTAATCCTTTTTAGTGCATAAACGAAACTCTCGATAGCACTGAGATCAATCAAATACTAAGGGTTTGGTTAGTGACGCTACCTGACGTCTCGAGCGTAGTTGAATGGTGCTCTTCTTGGTGGCTATTCACCGCTGTATGAATTCGATGGACCTTTCCCAAATATCCCATGGTAGTGGTTCCAACTAATCGAGATGCTCTAGTCCTCTTCACTGGGTCGTCGCACTAGAAATGTGGCTCCCCACATTCCAAGATACTTTCTTTAGTCCAGTAATCCTGGTAACTAAAGTAGAAGTTGAATTGTAACACTAACGCCAACACAAACTTGTTGACCGTAAGTTTCTCAGTAACTTGGGTGTGGAGTATATTGAAGCAGCTCCAAAATGGGCCTCATACTCAGGCCCCTTACGATTTCCTTATTGCAAGGCATCGAACTCATGGAGATGATGCTCAAAAAATTCCTTAGAAGATACCTCTCTTGGAACCGTTCCTCGAATAGTTCCAAACACACTTCGTCGATGGCCATGTTCAAATGTGGAAGGGGCATATTCCGCCATAGAAGAGTGCTCCCCTTCAGTTGAAAGACCACCCTGTGGACCTTCAGGCTGGAGGTCATAATCGTGAAGCATGAAGCACAATGCCTTGCCCTACAATCTTTCCTTGACTGCATGGCTGTCCACCACACTTGTGGACTCAAGAACTCAACTCTCTCGAGTTCTCGGTGGATGCTAATGATAATAGCTAGGGAGCATTGTGGACCCTCAGGGGTACAGGTGACCTGGCCTCCTCTCAGTACTGATGGTGAATCAAGGCCCTTTCACATTACCTAGAAGAGACTTTTCAAACCATCGTCATCCCTTATAGAAATCGAATCTAGCCCAAGGACTTTCCCCTCCCCTTGGGGGTTCAACTCCGAGGGTGCGAAAACCTCTACAGGTGTCGCACTTCCTTCCACAGAACCATGTTGCGAGCCTCCGAGGGTCCTCTAAACGATATCATTGGATGAACTCGTTAAATTTTTAAGAACTTCTAGGTTGATACTCAAAGGTTTACTATAGTGGAAATCAAGGAAATCCACATTCGCAGGGTTGAACCCTGGTCTGATACCATATGTAACAACCCCTTCATTAGGACTACAAGCGAAGCAGAAGTGAATTTTTTTTTTTTTTTAAGGGCTAAGAGGCAAGAAGGCAACGATGATAGTAGGTTGACCACACCACAGATGACAAATAGAAGCATGCAACCCAGGTAACCGACAACTATGATACGATGCACAGGCACAAAGGCGACTGGCCAAAACATGCACAGAATAACAAGGAGGAACAACTACCCACCCGACACAACACGACCATGCCCACAGGCTAAGGGACAACATCCCCATCCTAACATAATGGCCTAGATGAACAAGACAAGAACCTCAAGGCGCACAAACCCAATGCCTGAAGGAATTCAACCCATGCACCAAAAGCAACTTGCAACGCTCGACAACACTCACACAGAACGCACCAAATCTCACCAAGTTAGAATTCGCCACCATCCCATAGGGCATACCACGATCCCCTCATCAAGATTCATGTCATTCCCAGGTGATAGACACATCAATAACCTTGGTGCACACATAAGATATTTGGACTGAGGACTCTAGATAATCTGACGCACTAGAAGTCGAATATCTATAGGAAGACCACACCCATACCCCAACAATAGGTCGACGCAACGCTAGAGGATAACAACAAGGGATGACACTAGCCAATACTCAACATCGTCAATGACCCAACCATTCTTTCAGTCTAAACTAGTCAATGATTATAATCTAATTTAACCTCGGTTCCCATTCTAAAAGAGCACGTCTAAATTATAATAGCCATTGATGCACCTTCTAATTAAACGTTAAATACAAACATATTAGTGAGTCAAATCAATCAACACCAAAACTATGACGACAATTGCAATCTAAAATGGTAAGTCTAGTTTCAGTTCATCTAAGGTTGTTTATTCATTTAAAAGTTGTCTAAGCATATTAAAGGATGTTCTAAATAACTATTGCAGTTAATAAACTATCGGCAACCTTTTCCAAGTAAAATTTGACTCAATTATTTTTAAATAAAATATATTTTTATTTATATACTTTCACCCAAGGGCAATTCAGGCTACGCCATATGCATATGGCAGTGGACTTATCACCGACATTTGTCAAAGCTAAATATTACATAGCCAAATATATATCACGAGGCTGGAAAAATGTTACACCATTATTACACAAAAACTTTGTCAGACAACAATCTCAGTCATAAGTAATTAAAAATGTTGTCACACTAAATGTTGTGGCTATCAAAAACGTAGGCAAGAACATTGAGTACAAAATTTGTTTTCAAACTAACATGGAGTTGGGTGAAAATGCCTTCCCTTACATATGTCAGTCATTAAAATAAATTTGATATTAAAAGCACACGGTTGACTAAATTTCAGAAGTGCCAAGAAGTAAATCACACCCCAGGAAAACGTAGGTGTCACCTCCAACAGGCACGCATCAACTGCCAGCGCACCATATGATTAAGGATACACATTGATATGGTCCAACAACATTATGGTATGCTGAGATAAATGGGCACACCCAAAATCCGCATTAACTGCGGATGTAGGCTCATTCTCGTGGAAGAAAAGAGCTTAGGGAAGGGCAACCTCAAGGTAATAAGGCAATCAAGAAGCCAAGCAACAAAGGTATTAGACGATAGTTAAGTTAGCAATTATCGTAGGAAACAATTAAGGCAAACAATGTCCATTCAACAACAAAATGTTTTCATCAGTTAATGGAAAAATCATGGTCATGTACAACAAACTCAGTCACAGTTTCAAAGGGAAAAATCGTGGTCATGTACAACAAACTCAATCACGGCTTCAAGGGAAAAATCGTGGTCATGTACAACAAAATCAATCACAGTTTCAAAGGGAAAAGAAACATGGTCATGTATAGCAACTCAGTCACGTTTTCAAAGGGAAAAAACATGGTCATGTACAACAAACTCAGTCATGGTTTCAAAGGGAAAAAACATGGGTAAATACAACTAGCTCACACAGTCGATTAGAGAAAATTTGAGGGTGTTTATAACAATAACTAGGTCTCATTTTTAAGTGGAAAAATCATGGTCAAGGATGCCCAGAAGGACATTCATGCCATAGTCATTACTTAAGGGTAAAACTTTAGGCAAACTCATCAGAATGAAGCCAAATTGTAGTTAATAATTAAAAGGTAAACGTTGGGCAAATGCACAAGGGTAAGAAAAACAAAACAACACTGAGAGGAATGAATAAACCGAGGTTTCGCTTTTTTTCACTGCCAGGATGCCAATGCCAATGCATACAAGACAACAAATATGTTTTGCACTTCTTACTAGGGTACCAAATGTAAAACACAGATAGAGAAACAACACAAATCGTTTATCCAATTCCAGTGTACCAAATATAATAACATCAACTTAGAAATTAAATTGTTTTTCCATTTTCAGGATGCCAACATAAAAACGTAGATTGAAATTAAATCTTTTACATTCTAGAATACCAATATAAAAATGCTTATTGAAATTAAATCTTTTACATTTCTAGGATGCCATTATAAAAACACAGATTGAAGTTAAATGCTTTTTACATTTTGGGATACCAATATAAAAATGTTGACAACAATAAGAGAATGCCAAGGTCCATTGGGATAAATCATCGACAGGATCGCATAGATTTCATCAGTGAAGGGGCAGAAAAAGAAACAACAAGGAAGAAAGATAATCCATACGCGAAAGTCTTACTGGAAGGCGCAAGTCAAGCAATCAGGCAAGGACAAAAACGGAGGTAGACGATTGACAGGAACATCCTTCACTCATCATCCATGCACTGAAAAGCAGGGCATTGAGATCCATAGGTCTATTAATGTCAAAGCAATGACCATAGATTAGGCTACTGGCCGACTACTTAGGCAAGGACTGATGAGCTAGGGATGAAGGGAAAAACAACCACAAACTTCACAAATCAATACACCCAAGGGCGGTCAAGACATGTTGGGAATCAAAGGCCATGAGAAGACCAACATCAAGCTAACGGCTATGGAAAAATTCAGTCATCTACTAGAATGATAAGACAATCAATTTACTTACCCAATTAAACATTCAGATCCAAGCATAAATCCTACTACAATCCACCGTGCAAAAATAAAGAAAGTGTATTGTTTCCTGCTCGCTCGCTCTGAGTTGTCCTGCATGCTTCATTCAAATCCCGCTTGCCGACTAATGAGACTTCACCGGTACCTCCCAGAACATTCTAGGGGTACTCGTCTACCCCCTTAGCCCCCCGAGCCACAAAGGGGCCATGCACACTATCCAAAGAATCAGCTAGCTCCAAGCTCACCTCGCAAGGCCGAGCTACCACTGCTCACCAAGATGGGTATCCCAACTCCCACAAGCTAAGTCAGTCAAGTATAAATTTATGTAGCATAATAGAAGAGACCCATCATCTTTCTCCTCCCTCCATTATATATAGTTTTTAAGTCCTTTACTTTCCTGAAACCCATTTTATTTAATGTTTATTAAATTAATTCAAAAAAATTTGTCCCCGTACATGTGTCACCCATCCCCTTCATTCCTTCAAAAACTAATTTCTTTAACTATTTATTTACCCTTATTTCCCTCACCCACCTAGAGTCACTCATAGAATCGCTCCTAGGTGTCCCCAAATTCCCTTGCAGGCTTTAATGAATTTCCCCATTATTAATTTGCTAGTTCAATTTTAAATTAGAAAGTTCTTAAATGGTAGATACCTTACTAAGTTGGACTAACTGCTTTTTCTTTTGTGTTTCCCTTTTCTTTTTATGTTTCCCTCTTTTCCTAGTTTCCTAATTATTTT
>CBVK0100848175.1:0-13391 GCA_900067695.1 Picea abies | reverse complement strand
GCAAAGAACTCTAATAATAGCTTAAACCTTAACACATTGGAGGAGAGGTGTGATGCCTCGATGGATGAGGTTGAGATTGATTCTAGAGGTGCAATTGATGGGAGTATTATGGAGTACGGAGCTAGGAGGGATTTCAGATTCTCTCAGATAGAGGGAGTTTCCCTCGATGATATTCTTACTTCTGTATTCTCTCCGGATGAGGGAGTTGACCTAGTTTAGGTTAGTTTAGTTGCTAGAGAATTTGAGGTACATGAGAGGGATTCTCATGTTGACGACTTGATGATGACCTTGCATAGTTTGAGGAATATATCACGAGTTTTGTGTTCTAGGATCGACTTGATCTTGTATGGAGATGTGACTATCTTTGTAGGATGTACGATGTGGTGTCTGTTGATGTTAACTTGGAGGATGATGGAGTTTTGCAAGTTGTGTTTTCTCTAGGGAGATATTCCTTCATATTCACAGATTTTCATTATTCATTGGACAATCAAGATGTCGTGATAACATGGTTGACAACTTTGTTATAGATGGCATTGGTTGATTTTGAGATTGTAGCTAGTATTGATTTGCAGATAGCATGTTGGGTGGAGTTGCAGAGGGAGTCAATAGGTGTCAGTGTAAACACTTTCATTGTAAAGAGGGAGTGTTATATTTTTGGGTTACTCTGAATGTATTTACACATGTTTGGTGGTGCTTCATGAGATTTGGAGTACATGGTGTATATTTTAGCCCCTGTATGGTTCGAGATGGATCGCAGCATGAGATGGTCCATGATGGATATGCATAGTTGAAACTTGAGATAACTTACTTAGTGGATGGTTGACTTCAGTTTATTATAGGCTCGATGTTCTTCCCTTGGGTGTTGGAGATCTCTTGGCAATTTGGTGGAGGCCCTTCATTAAGGCTTCATGGAGGAGCCACTTGTTTAGAGTGCACTCTATAGGGGATGTGAACCGTTGTGCATCATGGAGGGTTGCGAGCCCTAGTTGAAATGTGGTAGCTTGGTTTCCTGTTTGGAGGATTTGAGATGTCTCAAGGATCCTTGTGGCTTCTAAAGTGTTCTTGCAAGGGGTAGCAGACCCATTGGAGTACATTGCTTTGGAGGATAGATGGAGTCTGTGGAGGCTTGTGATGGACTGGTGTGGACTTGCCTTGTGTGACTACTTGAAACCTTTTCCAAGGAGTATAGAACTAATCAAGACAAGAGATGAGCACTTACCAAATAGTTTTAGGGAAGAAGGTAGAGATACAAACCCTAGACGTCCTCCCTCCAAGTAGTTGATAACTCCTCAATGGATTGATCGTGCTAGTTTTAGTAGAATCTTGAACATTCACAATAGTCTTTAAAAATACCAAGAAGAATAACCATGAAAGAAAGAGCTCCATGAATCGACTCCAAGAAACACCAAGTAAAGATCTTCTATTAATGGCTTCAATGATCGCCAACAATTCACAACAATTTGGAATGAGAGAGGAGTGCCTTTATTTATAGATGAGGCTCACAACTCTTTCTCATTCTTTAGTCCTTAAAATTAGGATAAGGAATCAAGAAAATATGACTTGTCATCCACACAACTTGCTGACTAAGTCAAATTACAATTAAAAGAGGAACGTTCCACAAAAAATAGGGCTGATTTTCTCTCCAAGGATAATGTTTCATCAAAAGAGTGATGTGGAGGGCTCAAAACAAGGCGGGGTAGCCTCCCAATCAAGTAAAACTGCAACATTCCTCTCCTCCAAGTGGAGCATCCTCACGAAAATGTGGAGAATGATCTCAAAAAGGGACGACCTCCACAAAATGTGCTCAAAAAATGCTCAAATAATGGCCATAAATCCTTGAAATATGTCTCCAAAGCATGATCATGTCCATATACAAGGTCAAGGCACCTCCATGAAGCATGGGATTGACCCTCCGAGTCAAAAAATGGGTCATAAAACTCCCAACAACAAGAATGACGTCAAAAAGAATGGGTTAACCCTCATCAAAAGTCATGAAAGAATTGGACTAAAGTTCATCCACATCATTAAGGGTTAGTGCCATGTCATCTTCTTCAAGTGCAAAGTCACTTAAGTGACCTCCACATCATCCAAGTTGTTCAAAATTCAAATAACACCCCACGACTGTCATAAAGTGCCCCAAGTGAGGTCGTTTGTCCTTTAGTGAGAAAAATCCAACATCTGACACATGGAAAGTGTAGAGGGTGTCCACGTGGATGTAACTAGCTCGTCCGTTCATCGAAGAGTGTGACCAATGCCTCAAAATTCGTGAGACTGCCTCGAGAAATGTGAAATTGGATAATCATGTGCAGAATCATCTTCAAGGGCCCATGACCAAAGTGTGGTACACACATAAGAAAGAGAGGGTCCATGTGGGGTAAAATAAGGTGTGCTAAACCAAAGATGTGGCTGTTAGAATGTGCTCGTTTAACCATATACAATATCACTATTGTCACCCAACCATAGGCCGAGGCCACCCCCGAGTACCTTTGACTTTGACAGAGAGAAGAATCCTGGTAGCAAATCAATAGCCAAGCAAGGCTAATACACCAAGCAAGAAGTAACCAAAGCTGATCAAAGAGTCCAACCCAGAAAGATAGAAACAATAGACTTCAGAACTGGTAGCAACACCTTCTCCAGGACTTGCGCACAAGACTGCCAGACTGCAGTGCGCACAAGTGTCTCTCTGCAATTCTGAGAAGTGTGTGTAAAGTGAAGACTGGCACCCTGTATTTATACTAGTTTTGGCAGACTGCCTGGGCCGACTTCTCATTCTGGGTACTAATTAATTCATATTAATTATCTCTCTTAGTCGACATCTCTTCTAGGATTACATTCACTTCTTTTCTTGCTTCCAGAATATTCTAATCTTGTCAAAGGTCACAATGGAGGTTGATACCTCCCGAAGCTACCATAATATCAACAGTGACAACCCTTACAAAGCACACTTACCTTTTACATGGCAAAGAATAAGTGAATGGTTAGGGCCCCATAAATCTTGTATCCAAATAGATCCACCTTAGAATGCCTACATACCTACCTAGGACATAAATGACCGACTTAGAGGAAGTTACCACCTCCAAGGGATAGTCAACCGAAGCAATAAAACCAAGCACCTTGAGAATGGGGACTAAAAGAACATGCCATGACCGTCCACTTGAGGGGATCTGAGCAACCTCTAACCAACACTTGTACCTCAAGTCATCCCATAATGGCCACATACAAAGAAATCATCACACTTTGGCTCACATAGTGATCACATCTTGTGAAAAAATGGTACACTGCAGAGAATTTGGGGTGTAACAAGCTCCAAAAGCATCCCCGAAACAACCTAGAAACAACCCAAGAAATTTTAAAAATAGTCCCTTGAATCAACTCCAAATCAGCCCAAGAAAATCAACCCACCAAAAACACTCCAACTCAGTCCTTCAACCAACTTTCCAAATCTTCCCAATAACTTCTTCAAAACAACCCTGCAAATAGCTCTCCAAAATTGCTCAAGAAACTCAGCTGAACAATTACAAATAGCTCAAATGAATTGTGAATGAAATGGAGGGGAGGTCCTTCTTTAAATAGCGTTAATAGGGCCTTAGAGTTAGTTATTTTGCTTGCACTTTACATAATTTTTTTTAATTCAATATTTGGGGTCTCGAGCCATGCCATACGATGTCGTACAGAAACGACCAGTTCGGTGCTTTAAGGACTAGCTCTAGTATGACCGACTTGGCATTGATGAAATGGGTGTTAGCTCTAGTATGGCTAATGATAAGGGACTAGGTCACGTGGCTTGTTTGGATTGTGTGAATATTAAATTTTTATTGTAGAGCTTAACAATATGTAGGGATATAGGCACTGAAGTTTTTTATCAAAATTTCAAAGGTTTTGAATATAAATTTCCTGCATATATAAATTTTGAAGGTTTTGTTGCTTACAACTAACTCTGTCATTTCATATGTTTTAAATTAGTTTCTGAACATTTTGTAACTTTGAAATTTTTTCATATACAAACCTACCAAACATTTTGAAAATTGTAAATACATTGATGTTATATTGTTTATTGAAATCATTTTTGTGAAGCAAATATTCTTCCGAAACTATCTAGGGCAGTACTTGAGCACTCAAATTGGATATATATTCCCGTATCTAGGTTTAATAGGGACATCTTTTTAAAAAGCATCAAGGTATGTATAGTGAATCATTGAGTTCCTTTGGGATTGGAGTTGGGTAACACTTGTACATCAAGTCATCCCATCATGGCCACATACAAAGAAATCATCACACTTTGGGCTCAAATAGTGGTCACATCTCATGAAAAATGTAGGGTACACTGCAGAGAATTTGGGTGTAACAAGCTCCAAAAACATCCCTGAAACAACCTAGAAACAACCCAAGAAATTAAAAAAATAGTCCCTTGAATCAACTCCAAATCAGCCCAAGAAAATCAACCCAAAAACACTCCAACTCAGTCCTTCAACCAACTTTCCAAATCTTCCCAAGAACTTCTTCAAAACAACCCTGCAAATAGCTCTCCAAAATCGCCCAAGAAACTCAGCTCAACAATTACAAATAGCTCAAATGAATTGTGAATGAAATGGAGGGGAGGTCCTTCTTTAAATAGTGTTAGTAGGGCCCTAGAGTTAGGTATTTTGCTTGCACTTTACTTAATTTTTTTTTATTGAATTTTGGGGCCATATGATGTCATACAGAAACGACCAGTTCGGTGCTTTAAGGTGATTGTGATGATGGCATTGATGAAATAGATGTTAGCTCTAGTATGGCTAATGAGAAGGCACTAGGTCACGTGGCTTGTTTGGATTGTGTGAATATTAAATTCTTATTTTAGAGCTTAACAGTATGTAGGGATATAGGCACTGAAGTATTTTATCAAAATTTCAAAGGTTTTGAATACAAATTTCCTGCATATATAAATTTCAAAGGTTTTGTTGCTTACAACTAACTCTGTCATTTCATATGCTTTAAAACAGTTTCTGAACATTTTGTAACTTTGAAATTTTTTCATTTACAAACCTACCAAACATTTTTAAAATTGTAAATACATTAATGTTATATTGTTTATTGAAATAATTTTTGTGAAGAAAATATTCTTTCGAAACTATCTATTGCAGTACTTGAGCACTCAAATTGGATATATATTCCCGTATCTAGGTTTAATAGGGATATCTTTTTAAAAAGCATCAAGGTATCTATAGTGAGTCATTGAGTTCCTTTGGGATTGGAGTTGGGTATGATGTTGTCTCAAGGTTTAACTCTAAACTATGCCCTGTTTTGGAGCAATTCTATGTTGCTTACTTGTAAATGCAGTTATCTGCTTTGAAGTTGGTTTTCTAAATGTCACAGAGGATCTATTTGGTGATGCATGTGAATCAACGAGCCACAAACACAAGTACCTTCCCAATTGTGGGATTCATAGTGGCATGAAAAGAATAGAGAGATAAGATAATATAAGATATTTTTATTAATGTTCAATGAATGGCCACAAAGTTGGTCCGTGGTACTCAAAAGTACACTCATTGTGAATATACAATAGGAGTGCAAAAGCAACTCCTATTGTTATTTTACTAAAAGGAGAGGAAGAGCTAACTGATAGATCAATATACATATAAATGCCACAGAAAGTAGTGCAAATACAAATACAAATCTTAACAATGGTGGCTTGCTGGGTCGACGGAAGCAGGTAGCTAATACAACTCTCTCTAGGGTTCAAGTCCTATCAAGTGACATGCTAGTGCTTGTACTTGCATTTGTCAATGTGTGCCAACACATGCATTAGTGGCTAGGTCGGGCCCAATTGCATGTCCTGGGTGACTTTGTTCGAATGGATACCCCCCACTCATGGCTGCTTTGTCGAGGACAACCTAATTGAATGATGCTAATGATTCCCCCATAATGCTAAATATGTAAGTTTTCAGATCCGACCCAGTTTCAAGTCTCGCTGATTTTTTTCAATGTTTAATGCCCAAAACCCAGTTTTATGACAGCCATACTCAACATATATACAATATTTCAGAACTGAAACATGAGGATTCTGAACAGCATTTAATGCATAAATAAATTTATATCAGCAGCACCATATTCAGAAAATAAAATGCACAGAGATTTTTGGTCTAACAGTGACTCTGGAAAAACCCACAAGGGGAAAACCAGTGAGAGAGGCATTTTATTATTTTAGAGCTCAGAGAAATCTTCTGTTACAGCAAAAATATTCACAGCAAAATGACACAAACTTATCTTAGAATTTTTTGAGCAAATCTCCTTCAGAAAGACCACAAAATTCTGCTCCTCGATTTCTGTGCTAGAAATCCGTATTGCTGTATGGCTGTCACAGCATTAAATGCTGTACGGGCTGTCTAGAAAATTGTGCCCACATTTCTGGGTTTGTTGTACGGACTTTTCAGCATTAAATGCACCTCGAAAACTGTCACGCTGCTTCGAAATGCATGCTAGTTCCCTGCTGTATGGACTGTCCTTTTTATCAGTTGTACGGCCTCTCAAAATCCATACCATACGGCCTTTAGCTGGCTGTACCTTCTGCCTTGGAATCCGTGTTGTACCTTGCCTTGGAATTTGTGCCAATGTTCAGCAGCCTCCTCTCTTCTCAAGCTCGACCTCTCTCTCTTCTCTTGCTCTCCAAACAATGCAACAACAACCCTAAAAGGGTGTGCCCTCCTTACCCTAATCGACTCAATGAGAGGGTGAAAGGTCATCTCATCCAATGGCTGAGATTAGACGAGATGAGTGGTGGAGATTAAATCACTTAACTCAGCCACTTTCCCTAAGTTCAAAAAGTCACCTTTTAATTTACATTGCATAAATTAAATGACTATGGTCCACATTAGGCATTTTCTCACCCCTTAGGCGCCTAGGTGATGAGAAACACTTGCCTAGGTACTTTTTAATTATTTTAACAAAATATGGGTGTGTTAACCTCATTGTGATAAGAGGAATAGTTCAAAAGAAAAAATGAATCCATATAATGCAGATGTTAGATGTCAAGGCATGTTAGAACTAGAAGAAGAGTAGGGAGAGAGAGAGAGAGGAGGAAGAGGGCTCCCCATTGGAGTCATCAAGCATTGCATAAGGGCCGATGCATTCCTTGATGATGTTGTTTGGAGAATTTTCAAGGACTAGGGGGCTCAATTGTGTAATCCTCTTTTTTAGAGTTAAATTGTCCTAACCCAACACTCGACAATTAATTCTGAATAAAACTAATTTATTGAATAAGAGCACAACTTGGTTTTTAACGAAACATTACAGTGGAAGCAAAAAAACTGAAACCAAGCACATTACACACGAAAGTTTCTAGGTAAAAACCCTTTTAAAACCCCCGAAGGGAAAACCAGTACTGTGAGATGTTTATTATTATTAATCTGGGCTCCCCTCCTGGGATAATGGCCCGCCTGAGGAAAATACAAATCAACAAATAGCCAAGCCCTAAAAACCTCAAGATCAGTCCTTTGATCTTGCTGGTTGGATGCTATCTTCCTTGCTGCCCCTTTGCTCCTTTCCTCGAACCTTGCCTTGCACACTTGGATGAAAGTCCTTCACCCGATCAATGAGATCTCACTCTCTCACTCAGTGTGTGTCCATTCCTCTCACTTAGGCTGCCTTTTATAACCTTGAGTTACCCTAAATCCAAAGCCCTAGATCTCCAAAGTGATCAAAGGCTGAGATTAAATCTCACCTTCACTTTATGATCTAATGGCTAGGATTTAATTTAATTCACTAATGCCAAATACTTAGGCATTTAATTAAATTAAAGCACAACTGAGGTATTAACTAAACATTACAGCGGAAGCAAAAATAATGAAACCATACACATTGCACACGAGATTTCTGAACGCTGAATCTTTATGCATTTTGCTTGTATTACCTTGTTGTATATATAAATTTTCTCTATATTCTTCTTTCTCCATAGATGGTGTTATCCTTACCTTATGATCTAGGCTTCCTAACCCATACAACTTGTAGTTCTTCCCTTGCCACTTGAATTCCATAAATTGTTCTAGGAGGTTTGTGGCGTAGGTGCCCAATTATATCAACCATTCTGCTCCTTACACCGTGTCCATTGTATTAGGTGGTAGAACGTAATATCCAGTTTGTAGTTCCAAGTTTTGTACCTGTATGAATCTTATGGCATTGTCTTACTCCTTTGACTTGTTGACCATCAACGATCCTAACCATGAGATCCTTAATGATATTTACAAAAATATTTAGTTGTTTTGAGATGTTGATATCCATGAAATTGTGCATAGTTCAAGAGGCTACTAGGATTGTGATATTTTTATTCTTTATGTTTCCCTTGAATTTTAGGGTCCTTTGTTCCACTCTTCCTATAATTTCCAAAAGTGATATCATGGGTTTTTCTTCTTGACTGTTGCGGATAGTACCATTGTTCCTTAGATGTGGTGGAGTATATTATACTGTAGGTGGTTGCACTTCTTCGTTTTGGCCTATAACCTCATTGAGGACCCTCGATCCTTCTTCCTTACGAGTCCGATTAGTGCATGTGATTGTTGCTAATGACACCTTCGGTGAGTTTTCGTCCATGTTAGATCTAACATGTCTTCTTGATTGGAAACCTCTACTTCCTTCCCATCTATAATTTTGCAATGATATGAGTGGCTGGGTGTACATCTATGACTCGGAGTCCCAATTCTTACCACATCTACGACCCTTGTTTTCCTTCCTTTTCCCCTTTTCAACGGAGTCGTTGACGAAAGTGTCTAATTCTCTTTCAGTACTTGACGAAAGTGTCTAATTCTCTTTTAGTACCATACCCGTACGATTTTGGATTGTTGCATTTGTTCCCACATGACCACTTGTCCCTACATTCTCTACACTTGTTTACCCATTTGTTATCTGTATCTTGGCGATGATATTTGTTATCATCCCTCCTGTGGGGTAGTGTATACTTGTTTGACTTGATTTTTTTGTTCAACTAATTTTGCATTTTGTTTGGTGCCTTAAATATTTTTGGGATTACATAATTTTATTCCATATGGATGTAATCCTTCAACCCATAGATATACATTTATAGCAATTGATCATCTTAGAATCCAATCTGTCTTGTATCCAAAACTTCCCATTCATGTGTCTAAACATTTACATTTCCTTTTTGCTTTAGATGAATGAACTTGGTGTAAAGGTCATCCTCTTCTTCATCATGGAACCTCTTTAATAATGTAGTGGTGAAGTTTTGCCAATAGAAAGAACAAGCGTCACATTTCCTAGACCACCATAAGAACCAATAGTAAACTTCTCCTTCTAAATTATTGGAGGTTATCATTATTTTTTCCCGTTCACCTAGTGGGGGATTCATTTCAAAGATACCCTCCATTTTGTTGACCTAGATGATGGCTCCTCTATGGTCTTTCCCATTATATTTTGGTAATTCCTTTTTAATTTTGTGGTAATCTCTATCTTGAAATCCTAGGTTACTTGTATTACCTAAGAGAGATATGTCTGGTAATTCTCTATTTGAAATTGGTGAAAACTGAGGTGCGATTTGCTCCAGTCTTTCCATTATTCTATTGAACCTATCAACATTCTCACTATTTACTTCCTCTCTTTCAATTTTCTCTTGTCCTCTTAATGTAATTATATTGTATAATGTATCATCTAATCTTTGCGATGTATTTGTATGTTCCGTTTGTTGCTTGGTGAACATTTGTTTTAATTCTTCCTATTGTTTGTTCATGCCAACCTCAATGCTATCCAAATGAGACTTCAAAGATTTTATGTCTTCCTTATGGCTATGTAATTCTTTATTTATTTCATCATTGGGTCTTGGTTTTTTCCTTGATGACTCCATTACTTCTTATTTTATCGGGTATGGTAAACTTTTTTACAGAGTTTGGTAAATTTTTTTTATTAGGTTCGGTAAAAAACAAATATCGGGTTTGGTAATTTTTTTTATCGGGTATGGTAGTTTTTTTAATCGGGTTTAGCTCTGGTACCCACGGTAGCATAAGCTTTTATACTTCTGACTTTTAATTGAATAGACCAAAAAAAATTTAAATGTACATTTGAATAAGATATAAAAATGAATGATGATTTGCAATTGGTTGCCCACATATAAATACGATTGGAGAGGACCTCGTGCCTTTTCATTGAAAAGGCATGTCTTTTTAATAAAATATTTATTTATATATATTATATTTGTTTATTTATGTTTTTATATTATATTATAGTATCTATGCCTATGCCTATGTTTATTTTTTTGTATATAACAAATTGGAGTTCCTCAAAGTGTTGTGGCGGCTAGTTGATTCATTGGAGGTCAAGAAGAAATCCGAGTTCTCAACCCCTTGTTTGCTACCTCCAACAACTAGGACAATATGGAAGGAGGTGATCCTCTTGATGCGACTTGACCCAACAAGACCACACAGGATTTGAGATCTATTCCCTAACACCTTCGTCATGAGAATAGCTAGATATTTATGATTTGGATAGTGGAAGAAGGTGGAGAGGGCACCTTCTGAGTCGTGGTAGAGGTAATGGAACCACCTTCTATTATCCTAATAGATGGAACATTTGAAGATGAGGTGCTCCTTCGAATTGGCGTCCTATAAGTGAAAATATAGCTACGTGTACATAAATGGATACGATTACATATGTCAACGAAAATAAAGTATGGTTTCATCATTACCATAAGAAACATGTAGAAAGGATCACACATTCATTGAATAAGGGGACAACATGCCTATAGTAACACACATAGAGATTGATCAACCTTTGCGTCTTCTAATGTTTGGGAAGTTGGGTTGTCATAATTGGCAACACAACTCCCTAATTGTGAAGACTTAGTCACACGAGACATAAATACATCACATTAAACATATAAATGCATCAATTGCCTTTTCATTACAGTAAAATTTTCAATGGATAGATACAACTTAACCCCTAACATTGGGAAATCCTATATCCTAACTTAAGCCGATGTAAGGTGAAGCTTGATCTTAATATAACCTCATTGGTTTTTCTATCTTGAATAACTAGGGCAACACATGCAGGTTTTGCACATCTTGCTTGAAGGTGCTTATCACTAGGGCAACACATATAGGTTATGCACATGTTTCTTGAAGGTGCTCATCATCATGTGATTTTTCCACTGATCTATGTTCTTTGGGTATCTCTTTAGTCCCATTGATCCATTCCTTGTTCATTTGTGGACATTACTAAAATTATCTTATCTTATCTCTATCAAGTCATTTTTTAATGAAAGTAACCTACACACTAAGCTCTTTCAAGAAATGTAGTACCCTTGGCACTGGATTTACTCCATTCAATCTAGGCCTTGGTTCCAGAGGGTTTTAGGGAAAGGAAGAGGGCTTTATGATTCCAACTAGGTAGGTTTCAATTTTCAAATTGAAGGCAAGAACTATTAATCTTAAAAGTAGACCATTTCCCTATTTGCCTTGCCTCGTCTTAATCCACGCCAAACCTAATTAGATGTATTAAAAATAACTTGTATGGTGCAACCATTGGAGATGTTGAATTTTCAATATCCATTCTTTGAAATTATAAATTGTCTAGTTTTCTAAGAACCCCATCTTGAAATTAAAATTATCTAGTTTTTTAAGAACATTATCTTGAAATTGTAAATGATCTACTAAGATATTTGTCATGAATGTTTATAAAGTTGGACCAAATAAATAGTTGCTATTGGTTGCCATTCTTTTTATCCTTTATGCCTATTAGGGCCAAACCAAGGTTCTCTGTAGTGGGTGAGCCATAAGCACAATTTTCAAAAAGCTTCCAAGAGCAGAGTGTTTTTTATATAATACATATTTTAATATATTTTGATGCATATATATTAAAAAAACATGCATAATGTCGAATTAGGTGCAAAAAACGTGAAAACATAGATTAACTACATGATTAATGATGATCATTAAAACATCAACCATTTAGTACACATATAACATCAATCATCCAACAATTATAACTATTAACATTGCCATCAAATGATCAACCATCAACCACAACATCAACCTTCAAGTTTCAACATATAAAATTTGCCATCAACAAATTGTAATAGATAACATTAACCATGAAATGAGCCAGAGCATCATGTTTGTTACCAAAGAGTTGTAAGATGCAGTCAATAGTTCAAAGCTCAACTTAAACTGTCATATAATGTTTACAAAATGAGCCATAATAACGACAATGTTCTAAGTTGTAGAGATTACCAAACATGAAAAAGACAAATAGATCTAGTATCTACTAATCTTTCCTCTTTCCATGAGAAACATCTAGTTTATTTTCTTGTCATATATGAACAAGAGTAGGAGTAGGTGGAACTGTTCATGGCCCCCACATGCTAGATGTTTCGAAGCTAGATGTTTCGAAACTTCATGGCCCCCACAACGCTAGATGTTTCGAAGCTAAAGGCAAAGCTCCTACATTCGGAAACTTGCTAGTGGATGGAGGTGGCATCTGTAATGTTCCTAACTTGGCTAGTCTAGGAAACTCTGATAATCTGATGTATCTACTGTAGATAATTCATTGTTACAACATATAAATGACTATATAGATGATAAATGAGACAAAAGACTTCAAATCTTATATTATGATATCTCTGTGAGTACAATGTCAAATGCAGATGAATAAAAATGAATCACTCGGCTAGATCAAATGACAAAAGAATCTTAGCCGGAATACAATAAGCAAACTAAATGATAATACCCGATAATAGATGAGCAATGCAGGATCAATGGATGAGCTGGAACTATGGCAACTCGCATGGTAATTGTTGAAAGTCCGAAAAGTTCGCCCTGGCGGTTAAACCTCTCAGAATGGCCCGGAAACTGTCCCAAATGGTGGGCCTTGCTCTAGCTCTCCGTTCTGGTGATTGACCAGCCCCTCTACTGGTGTGTTTGGACCTCAGATGGATCCCCCTGGGGGAATGTGCCCCTCTCTCACTGGAAAATTGCGCCCTAGTGATTCCATTGTCGGAATCGACTGAGATGTGTCTCAAAACGATTGCCTTGGCCTACTGTGAAATGGGTCGGAAGGGTTTTCCTGGATTTGATTTGATGATTACTCGGGAACCCCGAATGTGTCCGCCCAAGGTGTTGCACTCTCAAGTCTGGAAAATGAGCCCCAGATGATTCTTTCTTCGGAATCTGATGAGGAACCAGGCAAAAGATGCACCTTGCCTTCCTCTCAACTGGGTCGGAGGGGAATCTCTGAACTCTCCCTGGATGGGACAAGTCGATCCACTGAACCTCCTCAAAAGCTGCGCCCTCACCCTGAATAAGTGCACCCTTGCTGCTGGAACCAGTGTAACTACTGCTGAAGAATGATGGAAGACTTGGATGATCCTCTCAGTGACTAGGGTGTGTCTCTCAACACCGAAATCAACCAACTGG
>CBVK0100848172.1:0-10635 GCA_900067695.1 Picea abies | reverse complement strand
GTGCCTAGGAAATGTAATACTTTGAACATTGCAAATAATAAAATGCATCGCTGGCTGCAACATAAAAAAGGACAAGAGTTATAGGGGGTTATGATTCCATGAGAGAGGGGGATAAAGGGGCCAAGTCTTATTATTATTTTTTATTTACCCATCTTGGTAAATATTGGAGAAAAGTGGTTACATGAGTTTCCTAGGGGGAAGGCCATGTGTTTCTTGATTTCATGTAATTATATAAACACCTCTTGTGGGTTATTTGGTAGTTCTCTCTTCATTTTGTTATCCATTCATTAATTCTCATTCATTATTCCTCATTCATTCTTGATATTGGCTTGGGAAGGAAAAAAAATTGTTTGGAAATAATCCATTGTTGGATGGATGTAGTGATTGTTGGTGTATTCCAACCATAAATTGGTGCTTGGATGCCTGAGACGCATTGGCATGTGATAACAAAATTTCACAACTTCAAATCCCGAGAGTCCCAACATGGATATTCTCAACCAAATGCATTGGAACCCTGGAAGGAGGTGGACATCCTAAGGGATTTCATGGAAGTGATGGGGGTTCAATGTATTTGGGTGGTGCAGGCTGGAGAGAAGAGAGTTGGTGTACTTTGGATTGTTGTGCATTGAGAAACCTATGAGAGATGGAGTGATGATCGATTTGGGATGTTGAGTGTCACTCTGGAAACTATCCTTGTGGATTCATATTCCTAGCTTAGAGTTGACCTATTTTTGAGACTTGCAACAAAAACGTCTAAGGTTGGGTGGAGAGTCCTTAGTATACAACTAGCTGGTGATTGATTTTGTTTAAGATAAGTTCTCTCTGTCATGTGTTTCCATGATTGTATATTTATTTTCGTTGTGTATTAGTTGTTATATCTAAGATTTGTATTTGTAATATGCATGCTTGTTGGTTATTGTTGTGCATGGAATGTTTAAACATTCTTTTTTGTTGTAGCATGAATATTGACTATTGCATGTGTTGTAATTGTGTTTCTTTCATGCTTCTTTATTAATTAAATGTCACCAAAACTTGAAATCGGTTCAAGAAGTGTGTTTGGTAGTGTGGCCTAGCCTATGGGTGGTTGGGTACATTACATAACCAAAATGAATATTTTGTGGGATGTGTACATTGGAATACTAAGAGGGGGGTGAATCGATATTAGGCTATAATTTTTACCACAACTTTATTTTAATCAGAATTTGTTATTTACTAGTAGTCAATAATGAACAGTTAAATCATATAATACACAATACACAAATATTTATTATGGAAACGCAATTGGGAGAAAACCACAAAACTTTATTTATAAAATTTGTAAGCACCAACTTACAACATACACCAATCTACAAAAATCTTTGCAGGGACCAACCTGCAAGGGGCACCAATCCCCTTGTTGAGCACCGGCTCAACCAATGGGCATGAACCCACATAATTATTATTTACATGAACCAACCTATAGGAGACACCGATCCCCTTCCTTTCTCCACCCCGCCACCCTGAAAAGATTTGTAATTAGTATTTTTCTTAAGAATACCTCTCTAACAGGCTTCATCCTTAATGTCATCAAACCTCATATCATCTTCATCACCTCCATGCTATCATACATACCTCATAATCTTTGTTCTTATCACATTTATTGCTTCACACTTCCACACTTTCATACAGACATCAAAGTCTTTGTTCTTCTCACATCTCTTTACACCACATCCATTGCACACACCCTCACTAGATCGATCAAGTGATCATTATTTATAGAGCTTGTGTACTCAACCATTTTTCCACATACAAAGTCATTCTCATCAAGTCAACTCTGAGTCCCTTTGACTCTTCCTAAAAATAGGGCCCTAATACTTATCATTTCACGTGATGTGCTCACAGGCCACACAATACAATTTTGACACTCAACAGTTGTCGGATCTCATCTCAGATTCAATATTTTGTGTTTATTTACAATCACATTCATCGGGGTACCAAACACTCTACAACACGTCAATCTACAATTGTAGTCTGATATGTCCTTCATTTGATCACAATCATCGATTTATTATTTCATATTGGGACCACCAGGGTTCTGAAACACTCAACACCATCTTGACACACAAAAACCATTTGATAATTTCTTTGTTTGATCTCGTTCATCTATTTATTGGGACCATTGGTTCTATCAGATCACTTGGACCTCAAAACTCATCCACTGTTATATTGAAATTTCAATTGAATCGTCACCGTCAATGGTTGGGATGACACTTAACTCCCCATAGAACCTCAACTATGACTGAGCACTTGTCATCGGATTTTATCTCCTTGTGATACTACCAGACTCCTCGAACATTACCATGTGTCTTCTCTAGAATCATTGATCTATTCAATTTCGAATAGATCTTTGTCGTCAGTCATATTTGGTGTATCACTGTTCTTCCAATCAGTGTACTCATATGGCTTCATTTAGACAACTAATAAGATTACTCCATGTGCGATAGCCTCAATATAGATTACTCTAAACATATAATCCGCTCCGATATGATGCATCTTCTTAGACGAATTCCACATGGGTTTGGCATGGTACTGACGTGGTTACTTATGCTAATGTGGCTACTTAGGTTGATGTGGCTACTGATGTGGCTACTTATACTGATGTGGTACTGAAATCATGATGACACCATCACGTACTTCATATATTCTTTGTACACTTTGCTGACTTGGCACTTTGATACATGGCAACCGATGGATGGATCCCACTCCAACACTCTGATGCAAAAGCATCGAAGAATATTCCTTTTTTGATACCATCTAAGGTTATCAATCGATGTTTAGAATATTGGGAAAGTTTCATAGCTTCAATAAGAGAGGTATAAAAAATTATTCCATTGTAGCCTTGATTTATGTGCTGACGCCTTTGAGCCTTAACTCTAACCATCAAGTTGTCACTACATGTCTCTATCTTAGCCATTCATCTAGGCTACTCTAAATTGATCTCGACCATTGTTTAGGCTCTATCTTCTGTAGACTAATCTAACTATCTATACTTCCAAACAACCGCTCTGACAAAATATGGTCAATTGGATACCTCCATGTGTCTCTCCTAGATCTTGATCTTGTTCCATTTTGAGTAGATTGTCATCGTTGGTCAGGGTCTATCTTCTACTGAATATTCTGACTGTTTATAACTCTGATGGTCATTGGAATTCATGTTACCTTTGTATATGGCCAAATTTTCTTATGACACGTGGTCCAGTCACTAGGTTACACTTGCCTACTTTTGTGGCACCGACCTGATATTTATGTGGCATTGTACGAATTATGATACGTGGCATATGTTGTGACATTTATTACCTACAACTTCTTCATCTCATGTGTCCTTCATGTGGACCCTTCATGTGGCCCCTTCTATGGGTGTTATTTCCACAAGACATCTAAGTTGGCTCATAATAATGCAGAGTCCTTCCCATCCAATCATCGATTCAAATTTATTTTCTATTGCTCTGATAGATCAATGACCCATGTTGATTCATAGTTCTTTTGTCAGAGTGTCTCAAGATGTCATAAGATAAATAATCTAAAAAATAAAACTCCAAAATCCTTTCACTGTCACATCATATTTCAAATTCAGGACTTCTTTTGGTTGTGGATTTGGTTAGATCTAGATCTAATATTTAATCTCGGTCATCCATATAAACAAACAAGTATAGCACTAAATGTTAACTCCTTTCACACAGTTCCATGTGTCTTCTGTTTACATTCAATATAAGAATTTTCACTTGGTCATTATAATCTTGTCGAAGTCTATTTCCCTTATGCATGTGGGATATTGTATTTTTCCTTTTATTCATTATCTACACATCTAGATTGCTGATCTTTTTGAATGATCAACGATCAATGGCTCATACTTTATCTACCTACAAAACCTTTCCCATAATTTAATTAGTGCAATCCACAGCTTCCTTTGATCCTATGCAACCTGTTCATCGAGCACCCTAGCAGATATCTCATCAAAATTTAATCAACACACAAAGATATATAGATGCATAGGGGCCTTTAGCACTTGATCTATCTGGTTTGATTTTTTTTACAGGTTTCGATCCTTGGACTTGTCATAATAGTCGGTCTACCTTCATCTTCATAAGGAGTCACTATCAATGAACTCCATGACTACCTTTGACATCAATGAAAACACAATTCCCAACAATCTCCCCCTTTGTCATTTATGGAAACAAATTCATAAATACTGCATTTTGCTAGTCTATGCAAGTTTTCCCCTATCTCTTTTCTCTCCCCCTTTGATATCAATGGAAAAGGGATTTTTATCCCTTTTACTGTATTCTTCATTTTATGTTCTATAACTAGAAATTTTCTTGTCTTATGTAGCTCCCCCTAACGTGGTACTCTTAATTTTTCTATGCATCATGCAACCATATGCACTCTCCCCCTGAGATTTTGGTTCTATTGAGCTCCCAATAGCTTTCAGCTAAATGTTTTATTGATAAATGGGAATGAATCCCATCTTTTTTCTACGATATTCAAATGTGTCTTTGGGCAGTGGTTTTGTAAATATGTATGTTATTTGTTCCTTGGTAGGAACATATTCCAACTTGACAATTTTATCATTTACCCGTTCCCTCGGAAAATGATATTTGATTGGAATATGTTTTGACTTTGAGTGCATCATTGTATTCTTTGAAATGATTATAGTGTTGGATTTGTTGCATATTACTGAAATTGGAGTCTTTTATTCTATATGAATGTCTTGCAGTGTTTGTTTCATCGAAATAATTTGTGTACAATAGGATGGTGTTGCAATGTACTATGCTTCTGTTGTGGACAACGAGATTGAAGATTATTTATTTCTTAGCCAAGATACTAAAAAATTTCCCAGGAAGAATTCTCCTCCACTTCCACTCTTCCTTTCATAAATATTGGCTTCCCAATATGCATCAGTATATTCTATTAGAGTAAATTCTTCTCCTTTTAAAGACCATAGTCCAAAGTCCAAAGTACCCTTTAAATATCTAAATTTTGTTTGACATCATGCACATGTGTTTCTTTGGGTGCATCTTGAAATATTCCAACTATCCCTACTTCATGCATTATGTTTGGCCATGAAGTTATCACATAAAGTAGGATTCCTATCATTGACCTGTACAGAGATTGATCAGTTTCCTTAGATTCGTCCTCCTTGTTGAGCTTACATCTAATGACCATGGGTGTGCTGACAGGTTTACAATCTTCCATCTCAAACTTCTTCAACATCTCGTTGATGCATTTGTTCTGAGTAATGACTATGCATTTGTTGGTTTGAGTGATCGAAAGTCCCAAAAATAATGACAATTATCGAAGCATGGATATCTTAAATTCCTTTTGCATTTCTTTTTCAAACTTTCGGCTCATTTCATCATCATTACTTCCAAAGATAATATCATCTACATACACTACAATGATCAACATTTCCACATTATCTATTTTGATGTAGATATTTTTGTATGTTGTTCCCTTTTTGGAGCCTTGATTATGCAAGTACTTGTCAAGTCTTGTGTACCATGCTCTCAGAGCTTACTTTAGGCCATATAATTCTTTCTTCAATTTTCAAACATAGTCTTAATTTTTTGACAATAGAAACCCCTCAAGTTGTTCTATGTACACTTATTCCTCTAGATCTCCATTCATGAATGTTGACTCGACATCCATTTGATATACTTTGAAATTATTAAATCTTTCAAATGCAAAAAACATCCTAATGGCTTCTAACCTTGCAACGAGTGTAAATGTTTCTTCAAAATCAATGCCTTCTACTTGAGCATACCCTTTACAGACCAGTCTTTATTTATTTCTTAATACTTTTCCATCTTCATTCAACTTGTTCTTGAATATCCATTTAGATCCAATCACATTTTTATCCTTGGGTCTTGGGAAAATCTCCCAAGTCTCATTTTTCTCAATCTGATTTAACTCTTCTTCATTTTCTTGTTCTTCTTCCTCCTTTTCTTCTTCATTTCATTTTTCTTCTTCCTCATGTTCTTCTTCCTTTTCTTGTTCTTCTTCTTCTTCATGTTCATATTCTTTTTCTTTAGTATACTTGATTTATTCATCTACTCTGACATTAATACTTTCAACAATCTTTTGCATTGTCTTATTTTAACACCTATAGGCTTTGCTTCTTGATGAGTATCCAAGAAAGATTCATTCATTTGATTTGGAGTCAAATTTTCATAAGTCCTCATCATCTCGTTTGATGTAACACTTGATCCCAAAAAATTTGAAGTCATTGAAAGATTTCAGACTCCCTTTCCATATTTCATAGAGTGTCTTGTCACTATTGATTTTGATCGATACATTATTTAGGATATAGACAACTGTATAAACTGCTTTTCTCCAAAAATTTTCTGATAGACCTTCTTCATTTATCATCGTTCTAGAAATATCTTGTACATGTCTATTTTTCCTTTCAACAACCCCATTTTGTTGATGATTTCTTACTACTGCATATTGTCTTTTTATTCCATGTGCTTCAAATAATTCCAAAAACTCATTGTATGTGAATTCACCTCCATTTTTTGACCTTAAACATTTGATTTTCATCTATGTCTCGTTCTCAACTAGAGCTTTGAATGCCTTGAATTTTTCAAATGCTTCAAATTTATTTTTGAGGAAAGTAACCCAAGTCATTTGTGTATACCCATCAATGAGTAACATGAAGCACCTTTCTCCCTACAATATTTTAGTCCTTGATAGTCCACAAATATCTGTATGTACAAGTTCCAAAGGCTTGGAAGATGCATATTACTTTGTTTTGAAGTTCACCCTTGACTATTTTCCATGATGACATTGCTTACAAATAGTGCTTGAGGGTTTTATGATTCTTGGCATGTCTCTTACTGCTTACAAATAGTGCTTGAGGGTTTTATGATTCTTGGCATGTCTCTTACTGCTTATTTGGCATTGATTTTTACCACATTGTCAAAATTCATATGGCACATTCTTTTATGCTGGAATCAAATTTCATCGATATGTCCTATAAAACAAATTTCTCCATTAATATCATTAAGAACATATACATTACTTGGGGTTTTATTCCTTTTTCTGTCATCTTGCCTTTGTCTTGTTTTTTGATCTCACATTCTCAACAATTAAACATGATATTGTGTCCTTGATCACACATATGGCTTACACTGAGAAGATTGTGTTTTATATATTCAACACACAAAGCCTTTTCTATTTTAGATTTTCCATTGTCAAGACTGAGGGTCCCTTTTTCAACTATGTTTGATCTGCCATTATCTCCAAAGGTAATGTTGCCCTCATTTTTCTTCAAGGTGATGAAAATTGTTCTATCTCCTGTCATATGACTAGAGCATCTATTGTCGATAAACCAATTATCCTTATTTTTCTGAGCACAGAGAGATTCTTGAAAAAATAGAGAATTTTCTTTCTTTTGTTCCCAACTTATTTTCATTATAGGTGAAACTTGCTTAAGATTACTTCTGTAGTACTTTTCTATATGTCCAAAATTATTGTAGTTATAACATATGATGTTGTAATTCATCAAGGTATAAACTAAATTATAATTTTTCCTTGAGAATCCCTAAGTATCTCAGTAGCTATTCCTCATGTAATATCTTCTTATACTTGTTCTACAATCTATTGCTTTATGACCAAATCCATTACAAGAATAAAAATAGCCATATAAAGAGTTTTGATACCTAGTTTAGTTATTCCATCTCGATGGGATAGTTTTCTAGATTCAGTCTCTGTGAGTAAAAATTGTCTCTCATGGATCATATTGTTCTTCCCTTTTGTGGTCTTCAACTTTGATTAGATTTATGAGGGTGTCAACATAGTTCTTGGTTCTTTCTTCTCTTGATTATTTTGAAGATGTTGATTATTATTCATTAAAAACTTCCTTCCTTTTACTGTAGCCAAGGACCTTCTTGTTGATTTCTTCAAAATTTTTTTTAGGTGGACTATTTTAGATTCAAGAGTGTTGCATATATATTATTTTTCTTTCAGTTGATCCTTTAGAAATTCTTCAATATTATTTGATTCTTCTACTTGACCCTTTAAGGTGATTATTGTCATCTTTGTCTCCTTATCATCATATTCCTTATATTTGTATTTATGTAGTTCCCACTTTTTCATTTTATTCTTGTTCTTAATTCTGTAATTTTCTTCTAGGGAACTAATGAGTTTTGCTTCAAGATTTACTTCTGCATAATTGTTTTCTTCTATTAAATCTATATCTTCATATGTTTGTGTTTCCAAACCCATAAAGATAATCTCGTCTACTTTACTATTTCTATCATATGATGAACATTTGTCTTCATTGGTATATATATTATTCCTTTGTCTCTAAGGATTTTTCTTCTTTTCAATCTTCCTTTTGTTGGTTTTCTTGAAATTAAATTATTCTTTCTCATTAGTATTTTCACAAGTAAATTTATAATCAAAGTGTCATATTTTTCAAAAATTAAAACATTTTAAAGGGATCTTACCTTTGTATCTATTTTTGAGCTTCTTGAAAAAAGTTCTCTTCTTCCTCATCCAGTTCTCTATCTGAGCAATCACTTATCTTTCACTCTGTCTTCTTTGATGACTTAAAGGATGCTTCCTTCCTCTATGTTCTTGGTGGATTATCATGTTCTATTCTCATTTCATATTCAGTTAGGGTTCCATGTAGCTCATCCACAATTAGATTATCCATATCCTTGATTTCTTCAATAACTGATATCTTGGGATTAAATATTTGGGGAAGTGATATGAACACCTTCCATACAATACTATTTTCTTCAACATATTGTCCTAATCCTTTGATGTAGTTTATAACCTAATTCACACGAAGAATAAAGGATACAATGTTCTCTTCTTCATTCATCTTGAGAGTCTCAAATTGTCCTTTATAGATTTGTGACTTTTCTCTCTTAACCTTATTATCTCCTTAATAAATATTTTTTAGTTTGTCCCACATTTATTTAGCCAAGTCACACCACATGACTTCAATGTATACTGATTTTATTAATCCACAAAGAATAACATTTCTGGCCCTTGAATTATTTTTACTGAGCCTAATTTCAGTCGTATTAGTTGGAGGAGTAGCTCGAGTTTTGTAACTGTTTACTAATAAATCCCACACATCATATCCGAGTGACATAAAAAAGGATTTCATTCTTATTTTATAGAAGAAATATTTTAATCCATCAATCTTGGGGATTTTTTGTGGAAAACCCTTCCTATCCCTCCACTGTGAGGATTCACCTTCCAACAGTTAGGTTCTTTCTTAAGGAACCTGCTTTGATACCAATTGTTGGAATACTGAGAAGGGGGTGAATCAATATTACATGATAATTTTTACCTCAAATTTCTTTTAATTATAATTTTTTTTATCTACCAATAGTCAGTAATGAATAGTTAAATCATATAATACACAATACATAAAGATTTACCATGGAAACCGAACTGGGAGAAAACCACAAAACTTTTTTTATAAAATTTGTAAGAACCAACTTACAACAGACACCAATCTGCAATAATCCTTGCAGACCCAAACTTGCATGGGATGCCAATCCCCTTGATTAGCACCAACTCAACCAATGGGCACCAACCAACAAAATTATTGTTCACATGCACCATCCTGTAGGAGACATTGATCCCCTTCCTTGCTCCACCTTGCCACCATGAAAATATTTGTAATTATTAGTTTTCTTAAGAATACCTCTCCCGCATGCTTCATCCTTTATGTCATCAAACCTCAGATCATCTTCATCGCTTCGATGCTATCATACAAAACTCAAAATACCTTTTCTTCTCACATTTATCGCTTCATTCTTCCACACTTTTGTATGGACCTTAGAGTCTATGTTCTCCTCACAACTCTTCACACCAAATCCATCACACACACCCTCACTATATCGACCAAGTGATCATTATTTATAGAGCTCTTGTACTCAACCATTTGTCCACATACAAATTCATGCTCATCAAGTCGGCTCCAAGTGTTAGAAAAACAGGATTGCAGAGCAATAAAATAAAACAAATGAGAAAATAAAACACATAAGATACCCAATATAATAGAGACATATATATACGTGGTTCACCTAGTATGGGCTATGTCCAACAAAGAGATTGCTAGGCCCTTCCTTTTTATTATCCAACAAAATGAAGGGATACAACCTACCAATCAACCATTGTAAATTACTCTTCTTCCTCTCACAGTATCCTCTCTCAAAATACAATAATCACACTAATACATAGCCGCAATACAATTCCCTCATAAAATTACAATATTTTACAAGGAAATGTTTCCCAATATTTCGCTTCGGGTGCGCTTCCCCTGAATCCCCTGCCAAGGGGGGGCTACAAAAATTTTTGAAGCCCCCCCACACCCCCTCGTTAGGGAATGGGGTCCAAGCATGGCTGAAACAAACCTCTGACTCAAGAAGATAATTAGGCTCCACAACCAACAATATCCCATTTGGAGACCGATCACAACAACTCCAATGTTGTTGTACCTGCTGGACCATACTCCACCTTGGATCTAAAAATTTTCTCATCTTTACCTTCATGCTTGAATACCAACTGAAACTGAGAAGGAACACAGTTTCTCCCTGGTTACTCCCTTTGTTAACATGTCTACAGGATTTTGGC
>CBVK0100848168.1:0-15926 GCA_900067695.1 Picea abies | reverse complement strand
AGAGACAGCTGTTGCTTTAAACACATAACATTTCACTTGCAATAATTATTCAAGTTTATCAAGTCTTCTTCATTTTTAGATCAAGTGTTGAGGTCCTAGCTGTCTGATAGGCCCGATGGTCCCGATGAATGTGATTGTAGATCAGCAGTGGAGATTCAATGGAGATCTAGATCGAACAGTGATTGAATGTTGAGGACTAGTGAATGAGATCACATACAATATAAGGAAACCAAGATCAAAGTCGTCCATTTGAGCATGATTTGTATGTGGAAAAATCATTAAATGTGTGGGCTTTATAAATAATGATGGCCTAATCAAGCTAAGTAGAGTGTGGATCAAAGCGCGGAAGTGGTGACCTCTGAGGTTCTCAAGTGTGAGAACGTTTGGTGTGATGTGAAAGGTAGTGATGGAGGAAAAATGTTGAAGAAGGATCTATAAGCCTCACAGGTCCAAGGATACTAGAAAATGAAAGGAAGACAATGTAATTTTCTCAGGGTGTAGATCAACGTGTGGGAGAAGTGGATTGTGTGAAGAGAAGCACTGAGGTTTTGAGGTCCAAATCCATCAAACAATGCAAGGTAGAAAAATTAGAATGTTACTTACTTAAGGGTGGTGCAAGGGAGAGGATTAGTGTGCTCATATTCTTAATAGTTTGGTGCTTGATAGATTGGTGTTTGTTGAATGTAAGTGGGTTCTTACAAAGGGGATTGGTGTCTCCTATAGGTTGGTTCCTGTAAAACATTATTGTTGAGTTGGTTCTTAATCAAGGAGATTGGTGTCTTCAACAGGATGGTGCATGCAAGCATTGTAACAGTAGGTTGGTGCCTACAATATTTAATAAAGAAAATTATGTGGTTTTCTCCCTTATTGGGTTTCCACGTAAAATATATCTGTAATATGACTTTGGGTTGATCTCTATTGATATGATTAATTCATTGCATTGATTATGGTTGATTTTGTAATAACCATTTAAAGTGATAAAAATAAAAGTGGTTAAAATCTATTCAATATTGATTCACCCCCCCTCTCAGTATTAGTGTATATTCCAACAGTTGGTTTCAGAGCAGGTTCCTTTATAACACTCTAACAATTGGAAGGTGAATCCGTACAACAAAGATGGATAAGGAAGGTTTTTCTACAAACAAATCTCCTTTCTTCGATGGATCAGATTATTCATTCTCGAGCATAAGAATGAAAACCTATCCAATGTCTCTTGCATTTCAAGTATGGAGTGTAGTTGAAAATGGTTACACGGATCCAGATATCCCACCCATACAACCAACTACTATAATACTCAGTCACAACAAATATAAATCCAAGAATACAATTATGCGTGGTCTGGCAATATCAATGTTTTCCAAACTCATAAATCATGCCTCAACAAAAGAGGTATGGGGAAAATTACAGAAAATTTATGAAGGAGACGACAAGGTCAAGAGAGAAAAGTTACAAATCCATAGAGGAAAATTTAAGACTCTTAAGATGAATGAAGAAGAGAATATTGAAAATTATTTGGTCATGTTGATGATATTGTCAACACTATCGAAGGATTAGGTGAAGATATTGAGGAAACCATCATTGTGCAAAAAATTCTTAGAACACTTCCCTCAAGATTTAATCCTAAGATATATGCCATTGAGGAATTAAAGGACCTAAAAATGTTGACAATGGATGATTTTCATGAAATCCTCACTGCTTATGAGATGAAGATAGAACATGATAATCCAACAAAAAAGGAAGTAACCTTCAAGGCATCAAATAAGACAAAGATTGAAGAATACAAGACGATTGATAGCTCAGACAAGAAGTTAAATGAGGAAGAATCCAACTTTTTCAAGAAGCTCGAAAGAGGATCAAGAAAACACAAATGTAAGATTCCCATTTTATGTTTTAATTATGGAAAAGTAGGACATTTTGCTACTAAATATCCCTATAAGAATAAAAATAATGAAGAATGTTCCAAAGGATACATGAAGGGAAAGACTGAAAAGAAAAGAAATTTCTTCGGACAAAAGAAGAATCTATATAGTAATGAAGAAAAAAACTCTTCAGATGACAGTGACAATGAAATAGATGAAATTATTTTTATGGGTCTAGAAACACAAAAAAAATGATCTAGAAAATGAATACATAGATCTGTCTCTTATAGACAATCCTGAAGTTGAAGCACAAGTAGAACTTGAAGTATAACTCATTAGTGCCCTAGAAGAAATATATAAACTCAAAGAAAAGAATATAAAGCAGAAAAAAACAATTATGGACAAAGGAGGCATCCATACTATTAAGATAAAAGAGAATCAGACTATTTCCATGAAGAAAACTTTGTGTTCAAGTCAAAGGAAATCATAGACGTTGATATGGTAAATTAAGGAAGTCTGATGATGAAGGACACTTTGAGTCAATAAAAACCATTGGTTCGACATGGGGAAAAAATATGGACCATTGATCAGATGGCAAGGTTGTCGGAGTGTTCAAGTGCAAGGTTGCACAAGGACTCTGATGGGAGAAACTCCAAGTTAATAGGAATAATTAATCTATCGGAAGACCAAAGAATCGATAATTGTAGCCGTTGGCGACATTTTTAAGTCGTCAGAGTGATCTATTGAAAAGTGGTCTCGAAAAATCATGGAACATTGATCGGAGTGCAAACCATCAGAGTGGACTGTGAAACTTGATGAACGAAGTTCGATGACGAACATATCTGAGGACTGTAGATCCATCGGAGGATCGACCTCAACTATTGGATGATGATCTGTATCAAGGAAAGAGAGTGATGTTAGGGTGACGTATTATGATAGCATGGTATTCATAGTGATGAGGATGCCGGTGTGGCATCTGTAGTGTTACAAGGGTGATGTGTGTCAGATTTTGATTGTGTCAAACAAGAGTGGGCCTAGTTCGGCCTGGAGATCATAGGTTATCATCTCATCCTTTGAGCTAGCATGGCAAGTGGATATCCACCATTCGTTGGAGAATGGTCAGAGTGAATTATGTTACCTGTAGTGAACATATACCGATGACGATGAAAGATTTCAAGAGCCAATGAAAACCGTTGATTTGGAAAAATGAATGGATCTCCACCATTTGTCGATGGTTGAAGCAGATGGAGTGAATTGCAATGAACATACTACGATGAAGACGAAGTGAAATATCATCCATTGAAAACAAATAGATCTCTGACATTCTTCGGAGTGGTCCATGTAACCAGCAGTAAACATACGATGATGACGAGGACAAGGAACTTTGAGAGCACTTATGAATTGTAGATATGCAAGAAGGAGAGATGCAATATCAGTTGTGGTCCCACTTAATTAGTTAAAGATCAAATGAAGATATAGAAGATAACCATCGTGTAGGTTGAAGGAGCAACATGAGTAGAGCCATTTATTTTAGACTACGAGGACCATAGGATTAGTTAGAGTATATCATTGAAGAAGAGCCATAAAATTGAAGTTTATATCCATGTTCTTGTTATCCCGACAATGAAGATCGTTAGCCTAGTGGAAAAGAGAGAATAGATCGATGGTCATGATTTAACAAGGGATATATCTGACAACTTTTGTGCATCATGGTGGTGTTGAGTGTTTCACTACCCTGATGGTCCTTATATTACGGATATCAGATTGATGGTTGAGGATTAATTGAAGATACGATCCAAAAATGGTTGAGTGTTGAGGTCCCAGGTGTCCGATAGGATCGATGGTCTCGATGAATGTGATTGTAGATCGATAGTGGCAATTCAATGGATATATAGATCAGACAGTGGTTGAGTGTCAAGGACTAGTGAATGAGATCATGTACAATATAAGGAAACCAGGATCAGAGTCAAGCATTTGAGCATGATTTGTATGTGGAAAAATCATTAAAGGTGTGGGCTCTATAAATAATGATGGCCTAATCAAGCTAAGTAGAGTGTGGATCAAAGAGTGAAAGTGGTGACCTGTGAGGTTCTCAAGTGTGAGAATGTGTGGTGTGGTGAGAAAGGTAGTGATGGAGGAAAGATGTTGAAGAAGGATCTATGAGCCTCATAGGTCCAAGGATACTATAAAATGAAAGGAAGATAATGTAATTTTCTCAAGGTGTAGATCAACGTGTGGGAGAAGTGGATTGTATGAAGATAAGCACTGAGGTTTTGAGGTCCGAAGACATCAGACAATGCGAGGTAGACAAATTAGAATGTTACTTACTTAAGGATGGTAGAGTGGTGCAGGGGAGAAGATTGAGGAAACCATCATTGTGAAAACAATGCTTAGAACACTTCCCTCAAGATTTAATCCTAAGATATATGCCATTGAGGAATTAAAGGGACTAAAAATGTTGACAATGGATGAGTTGCACGAAATCCTCATTGCTTATGAAATGAGGATAGAACATGATAAGCCAAAAAATAAGGAAGTAACCTTCAAGGAATCAAATAAGACAAAGATTGAAGAATACAAGATGAGTGATAGCTCAGACAAAAAATTAAATGAGGAAGAATCCAACTTTTTCAAGAAGCTCGAAAGAGGATAAGGAAAACACAAAGGTAAGCTTCCCATTTTATGTTTTAATTATGTAAAAGTAGGACATTTTGCAGCTAAATGTCCCTATAAGAATACAAATAATGAAGAATATTCCAAAGGATACATGAAGGGAAAGACTGAAAAGAAAAGAAATTTCTTCGTACAAAAGAAGAATCTATATACTAATGAAGAATAAAACTCTTCAGATGACAGTGACAATGAAACAGATGAAATTATTTTTATGGGTCTAGAAACACAAACAAATGATCTAGAAAATGAAGACATAGATTCAACAAAAGAACACAATCCTAAAGTTGAAGCACAAGTAGACCTTGAAGCATAACTCATTAGTACCCTAGAAGAAATATATAGACTCAAAGAAAAGAATATAAAGCAGAAAAACAAATTTATGGACAAAGGAGGCATCCAAACTATTAAGATCAAAGAGAATCAGACTATTTCCATGAAGAAACTTTGTTTTCAAGTCAAAGAAAATCAAGGCTGTTGATCTGGTAAATTGTTGCAGTGTGCAAGGTCACATGGAGTCTGACGATGAAGGATACTTTGAGTCAATCAAAACCATTGATTTGACATGGGGAACAAATATGGACCATTGATCAGATGGAAAGGTCATCGGAGTGTTCAAGTGCAAGGTTGCACAAGGACTCCGATGGGAGAAACTCCAAGTTAATAGGACTAATTAATCTATCGGAAGACCAAATAATTGATAATCATAGCCATTGGAGACATGTTTAAGTCATTAGTGTGATCTATTGAAAAGTGGTCTCGAAAAATCATGGAACGTTGATTGGAATGCAAACCATCAGAGTGGATTGTGAAACTTGAATAACAAAGTTCGATGACAAACATATTTGAGGACCGTAGATCCATCGGAGGATCGACCTCAACTATTGGATCTATGATGATCCATATCAAGAAAAGAGAGTGATGTTAGGGTGACATATTATGATAGCTTGGTAGTCAGAGTGATGAGGATGCTAGTGTGGCAGCCATAGTGTTTCAGGGGTGACGTGTGTCAGATTTTGATTGTGCCAAACAAGAGTGTGCCTAGTTCGGTGTGGAGATCATAGGTTATCATATCAACTGTTGAGATAGCATGGCAAGTGGATATCCACCATTCGCTGGATAATGGTTAGAGTGAATTATGTTACCTGTAGTGAACATATACCGATGACGATGAAAGACTTCAAGAGCCAATGAAAATCGTTGATTTGGAAAAACGAGTGGATCTCCACCATTTGTTGATGGTTGAAGTAGATGGAGTGAATTGAAATGAACATACTACGACAAAGACAAAGTGAAATATCATCCATTGAAGACAAATATATCTCTGTCATTCTTCAGAGTGGTTTGTGTAACCAACAGTAAACATATGACGATGACGAGGACAAGGAACTTCGAGAGAACTTATGAATTGTAGATCCGCAAGAAGGAGAGATGCAATATCATTCGTGGTCCCACCTGATTAGTTAAATATCAAATGAAGAGATGAGAGATAACCATCGTGTAGGTTGAAGGCGCGACACGACTAGAGCCATTAATTTTAGACTGCGAGGACTGTAGTATTAGTTAGAGTAGATCATAGAAGAAGAGCCATAAAATTGAATTTTATATCCATGTTCTTGTTATCCCAACGATGAAGATCGTCGGTCTAGTGTAAAAGAGAGAATATATCGACAGTCATGATTAAGCAAGGGATAGATCTAAAAACTTTTTTGTGTCGAGGTGGTGTTGAGTGTTTCACTACCCTAATGGTCCTTATATGAAGGAGATCAAATCGATGGTTGAGGATTAATTGAAGATACGATCCAACAATGGTTGAGTGTTGAGGTCCCAAGTGTCTGATAGGCCCGGGGGTCCCGATGAATGTGATTGTAGATCGATAGTGGAAATTCAATGGAGATATATATCGGGCAATGGTTGAGTGTTGAGGAATAGTGAATGCGATCACGTACAATATAAGGAAACCAAGAACAGAGTCGACCATTTGAACATGATTTCTATGTGGACAAATCATTAAAGGTGTGATCTCTATAAATAATGATGGCCTAATCAAGCTAAGTAGAGTGTGGATCAAGGCACTGAAGTGGTGACCTCTGAGGTTCTCAAGTGTGAGAACGCGTGGTGTGGTGTGAAAGGTAGTGATGGAGGAAAAATGTTGAATAAGGATCTATGAGCCTCACAAGTGCAAGGATACTATAAAATGAAATGAATATAATGTAATTGTCTCAGGGTGTAGATCGTGATGGAGGAAAAATGTTGAATAAGGATCTATGAGCCTCACAAGTGCAAGGATACTATAAAATGAAATGAATATAATGTAATTGTCTCAGGGTGTAGATCAACCTGTGGGAGAAGTGGATTGTGTGAAGAGAAGCGCTTAGGTTTTGAGGTCCAAAGACATCATACGATGAAAGGTATACAAATTATAATGTTACTTACTTAAGGGTGGCAGGGTGGTGCAGGGGAGAGGATTGGTGTCCTCATATTCTTAATAGGTTTTCTCTTGACAGATTTGTTGAATGTAAGTGGGTGCTTACAAATGGGATTGGTGTCTCCTGCAGGTTGGTTCCTACAAAACATTATTTTTAAGTTGGTTCTCAATCAAGGAGATTGGTGTCTTCAACAATTTGGTGCATGTAAGGATTGTAACAATAGGTTGGTGCCTACAAGATTTAATAAAGAAATTTAAGTGGTTTTCTCCCTTATTGGGTTTCCACATAAAATATTTTTGTAATATGAATTTGGGTTGATCTCTATTGATATGATTAATTCATTGCATTTCTTATGATTGATATTGTAATAACCATTTAAAGTGATAAAAATAAAAGTGGTTAAAATCAATTCAATACCAATTCACCCCCCCCTCTTAGTATTGATGTATATTCCAACAATTGGTTTCAGAGCGAGTTCCTTTAGAACACTCTAGCAATTGGAAGGTGAATCCCTACAACAAAGATGGATAAGGAAGGTTTTTCTACAAACAAATCTCCTTTATTTGATGGATCAAATTATGCATTCTGGAGCATAAGAATGAAAACCTATCTAATGTCTCTTGTATTTCAAGTATGGAGTGCAGTTGAAAATAGTTACACAGCTCCAGATATCCCACCCGTACAACCAAATTATATAAGAATCAATGACAACAAATCTAAAGACAAGAATACAATTTTGTGTGGTCTGGCAAGATCAGTGTTTTCCAAACTCATACATTGTGCCTCAACAAAAGAGATTTGGGGAAAATTACAGAAAATTTATGAAGGAGATGACAAGGTCAAGAGAGCAAAGTTACAAATCCATAGAGGACAATTTGAGACTCTTAAGATGAATGAAGAAGAGGATATTGAAAATTATTTCTTCATGTTGATGATATTGTCAACACTATCGAAGGATTAGGTGAAGAGATTGAGGAAACCATCATTGTTCAAACAATTCTTAGAACACTTCCCTCAAGATTTAATCCTAAGATATATGCCATTGAGGAATTAAAAGACCTAAAAATGTTGACAATGGATGAGTTGCACGAAATCCTCACTGCTTATGAAATGAGGATAGAACATGATAAGCCAACAAAGAAGGAAGTAACCTTCAAGGCATAAAAGAAGACAAATATCTAAGAATACAAGACGAGTGATAGCTCATACAACAAATTAAATGAGGAAGAAGCCAACTTTTTCAAGAAGCTCGAAAGAGGATCAAGAAAACACAAAGGTAAGCTTCCCATTTTATGTTTTAATTATGGAAAAGTAGGACACTTTGCTTCTAAATGTCCCTATAAGAATAAAAATAATGAAGAATATTCCAAAGGATATACGAAGGGAAAGACTGAAAAGAAAATAAATTTCTTCGAACAAAAGAAGAATTTATATACTAATGAAGAAAAAAAACTCTTCAGATGATAATGAAAATGAAACAGATGCAATTCTCTTTATGGGTATAGAAACACAAACAAATGATGTAGAAAATGAAGACATAGATTTAACAAAATAAGACAATCTTGAAGTTGAAGCAGAAGTAGACCTTGAAGCATAACTCATTAATCCCCTAGAAGAAATATATAGACTCAAAGAAAAGAATATAAAACAGGAAAAAAAATTGCAAAAATATAAAGAGAAGGAACATGATGTTGAAGAAACAGAGAATATAGTAGTTATTATAAAATTTCAAGTAGAAGAGGAAAATAAAGTTAAATAATTTTTAAAATCCCAACTAAAATAAAAGGAAGACGTTTGCAACATTCTAGAATCTGAAATAGTCTATCTGAGAAAGGAGTTGGAAAGATCACCTACCAACATAAAGTTTGAGAATATCTCTAGAACCTTGAATAAAATTATAAATTGTTAAATATCACCATTTGACAAAATTGTTCTTTGTTACAATAAAAGGAAGGAATATTCTAATGAAGAAACATCAACCTATTCAAAATAGTCAAGTGAAGAAAGAACCGAGAATGATGCTAATACACTTAGAAACTCTATCAAAGCTTAAGACAATAGGAAGAACGAACAATATGACGAAATATGGAAGACAATCCCATCAAGATGGAATCACACACTCAGGTACCAAAATCACTTCTTTGTCTATTTTTAATCTTACAATGGCTTTGGTCACAAAGAAATATATTGTGGGAAAAATGTAAGAGGTGATTATATGAGGAACAACAACAGAGACACACATGGATTCTCATGGAGAAATTACAATTCATTTCCCCCCTTGTTGAACTATAACATCATATGTTATAACTACAATAACTTCGGGCATATAGAAAAATTATACATAAGTGATTTCAAGAAAAACCAGAGAGAGTAAGCCCTGACAATCCTGAAAAGAAATCAAGAACAAAAGAAGGAAAAAACCATGTTTGTTCAACCTGCACTTTGTGCACAAAAGAGTAAGGATAAGTGGTTCTTTGAAAATGGATGATCTAGTCATATGATAGGAGACAAAAAAAAAATTATTACCATGAAGAAGAATGAATATAGTTTCACCTTTGGAGACAATGGAAGTTCAAGGATAGTTGGAAAAGGTACTCTCAGTATTGACAATGGAAAAACTAAGGTTGGAAAGGTCTTATGTGTTAAAAATATGAAACATGTAATCTTCTCAGTGTAATATAGATGTGTGGTCAAGGACACAATCTTATTTTTAACTCTCAATAATGTGAGATCAAAAAACCAAATTCAAGCAAGCTGGTTGCAATAGAAATCAGAACCCCAAACAATGTGTACATACTTGATGAAATCAATGGAGAAAAATGTTTTATGTGGCATATAGGTGAAAGTTGGTTGTGGCATAAAAGAATGGGGCATATGAAATTCGATAACTTAGTAAAAGTCAGTAACAAACAAGCAGTAAGAGATATGTCATAGATCACAAAACCCTCAAGCATTGTTTGTAAGCAGTGCCAACATGGAAAACAATCAAGGGTGAGATTCAAGACAAAGGAATATGAAAAATCCAATTCATTGGAACTTGTGCATGTAGATATTTGTGGACCAACAAGAACTAAGATTTTGTAGGGAGAAATCTACTTGATTTTTTTCATTGATGACAATACAAGAATGACTTGGGTTGCATTTCTCAAAAATAAATCTGAGGCATTTGAAAAATTTAAAGCATTCAAAGTCTTAGTTGAGAATGAGATAGATATGAAAATAAAATTCTTAAGATCAAATAATGAAGGTGAATTCACATACAATGAGTTTGAAGAATTATGTGAAAAACATGTAATAAAAAGACAGTATGCAACTGCAAGAACTCCTCAAGAAAATGGAGTAGTTGAAAGGAAAAACAAACATGTACAAGAAATTGCTAGAACAATGTTAAATAGGGCAGGATTATCATACAACTTTTGGAGAGAAGTTGTTTATATTGTTGTCTACATTTTAAATAGAGGAAAAATCATAGTCAACAGTGAAAAGACACCCTATGAATTATGGAAAGGCTGACCAACATATGTTAAACAATTTAGAATCTTTGGAAGCAAATACTACATCAAACGAGATGATGGGGATTTAGGAAAATTTGAATAAAAAACAAAGGAATGATATTTTCTTGGTTATTCCTCAAGAAGCAAAGCCTATATATGTTACAAAAAAATATTGTGGAATATCATTGAAGGCATAAATGTTAGAATAGAGGAAGAAAGACCACACATAAACAAATTAGAAGAAGAATAAATAGATCACAACAAGGAGGAAGAAGAATATGAAGAAGAGTGACAAGAAAATGAATAAGAAGTAGAATGCCAGAATACATAAACACCATCAAGGTATATGGAGAAAACCTAATTCTTGATGGTAAAAATATGGGGACTCAAACTAGAAGAAAAATAACAAGCAATTTTGAACAGATGAATATTTCTTTATTGTCCAAAATAGAGCCTAAATGCTTTGCAAAAGCTAGTAATGATCACCATTGGGTAAATGCTATGGAAGAAGAGTTAACCATATTGAAAAAAATCAGACATGGGAACTTAGCCCAAGACCCAAAGATAAAAATGTGATTGGTACAAAATGGGTATTCATAAATTAGTCAAATGAATATGGAAAAGTAATAAGAAATAAAGCAATATTGGTCTATAAATTCTATGCTCAAGTGGAAGGTATTAACTTTGAAGAAACCTTTTCTCTTGTTGCAAGACTAGAAGTCATTAGAATGTTTTTGGAATTTGCAAGATTTAAGAGTTTTAAAGTGTATCATATGGATGCCAAGTCAACATTCTTGAATGGATATTTAGAAGAATAAGTATACATTGAACAGCCTAAGGGATTATTACTGTAAGAAAATTTACATTGTGTTTGCAGATTGAAGAAATCCCTTTATGGATTAAATCAATATCCTATAGCATGGTATTAAATACTTGACAAGTACTTGCAACAACAAGGTTTCAAAAGAGGAACTATAGATAGTAATTTGTACATCAAAATAGACATTGCAAAGATGTTAATCATCATAGTTTATGTGGATGATATCATTTTTGTAAGTAATGCTGATAAAATGAGCCAAAAATTTGCAGAAGAAATGAAAAAGGAATTTGAGATGTCCATGCTTAGATAATTGTCATTCTTTTTGGGATTGCAGATTACTTGAACCAACAAAGGAATATTCATTTATCAGACCAAATATATCAAAGAAATGTTGAATAAATTTGAAATGGAAGAATGTAAACCTGTCAACACACCCATGGTCATTGGTTGTAAGCTAAGAAAGGAGGATGAATCAAAGGAAGCTAATCAAACTCTATACATATCAATGATAGGAAACCTACTTTATGTGAGAACTTTGAGGCCATATATAATGCAGGCAGTAGTGTTAGTTGGAATATTTCAAGCTACACCTAAGGAAACACATGTACATGCAATCAAAATAATATTCAGATATTAGAAAGGAACGTTGGAATTTGGTTTGTGGTATCCCACAAGTAAATAATTCACTCTAACAATGTACATATATGCATATTGGGAAGATAGTGTGGATGATAGAATGAGAACCAATGGTGGGACATTATTTTTGGGCAATAGCTTGGTGTCCTAGTTCAACAAGAAGCAATCATCAATATCTATGTCTACAATAGAACCAGAATACATTGTAGCAACAACCTACTATACACAAGTTCTTTGGATGAAACAAACACTGAAATATATTCAAGTAGAGTATAATAAACCAATATCAATTCTTTGTGACAATACTAGTGCAATAAATATTTCCAAGAATCTTGTCATGCATTTGAAGAAAAATCACATTCCAATCAACTATCACTTTTTATGAGAATAAGTCACATAACATAATGTGAAGATGGAATACATTGGCACAAAGGAACAAGTTGATGATATTTTCAAAAATCCTCTTCCTAGGGAAACATTTGAGTATCTTAGATGGAATTTTGGGGTGGTCCCCATCCACTCACTAAAGCACTACAAGAGGTGCACCAGCTCAAGGGGAGTTGCAGAAGAATAAGATGGTTTTTGGTTTTAGAACATAGAATAAGGAGTACAATGTAAGGGGGATACAATCCCTTTTCCATTGATGTCAAATAAGGAGAGTACATAGAAAGGGGGAGATTTTTAGAAATGGGAGACTTGCAAGAAGTAGTGAGATAGAGTTTAGTTTCAGATTGTGTTGCCATCAATGAAAAAGGGGGAGTTTGTTGGAAAATGGTTGTCATTGATGTCAAAGGTATATAGGATTCTTTGTGACAATACTAGTGCAATAAATATTTCCAAGAATCTTGTCATGCATTTGAAGAAAAATCACATTCCAATCAACTATCACTTTTTATGAGAATAAGTCACATAACATAATGTGAAGATGGAATACATTGGCACAAAGGAACAAGTTGATGATATTTTCAAAAATCCTCTTCCTAGGGAAACATTTGAGTATCTTAGATGGAATTTTGGGGTGGTCCCCATCCACTCACTAAAGCACTACAAGAGGTGCACCAGCTCAAGGGGAGTTGCAGAAGAATAAGATGGTTTTTGGTTTTAGAACATAGAATAAGGAGTACAATGTAAGGGGGATACAATCCCTTTTCCATTGATGTCAAATAAGGAGAGTACATAGAAAGGGGGAGATTTTTAGAAATGGGAGACTTGCAAGAAGTAGTGAGATAGAGTTTAGTTTCAGATTGTGTTGCCATCAATGAAAAAGGGGGAGTTTGTTGGAAAATGGTTGTCATTGATGTCAAAGGTATATAGGATTGTGAAATATACGAATTTCATTGATAAAATAGGTAGGGGTAGACTGAATGTTGACAATGAATTCCTCCATGTGTTGTGTAAATAATTTTTTTCATATCTACCCTGTGTGAATAATAGGTCCAAGGATCGAACCAGAACTGAAAAATGATAGGGGAAGTCTCTAAGAATCAAACCAAACAAATGGAAGCCAAATAACAAATATATTGTAGACATGATATGAAAGAGTGAATGGAATCTAGACTACTATACTAAAAAGGGAACAAGATGAAGTTCACTATGAAATAATAATACAACTAGAATAATTGCATCCTTCACAGAGTTGAAGAAAATGAAGTTTGGAAGTTGGACGAGATGTCCCTAAATATATGAAGAGATTGAGAAGTTACAAAGATAAAAACTTGTGGTAGAATGATTACAGATTGTTGAAGCTTGATGGATAAAGGAGTAAACAAGACTATTAAGATAAAAGAGAATCATATTATTTCCATGAAGAAAACATTGATTTCAAGTCGAAGGAAATCGTAATTGTTGATCCGATAAATTATGGGCCGTTGATAATAGTGTGCAAGGTGACATGGAGTCCGATAATGAAGGAGACTTTGAGTCAATAACAACCATTGATTTGACATAGGGAACAAATCTAGACCATTGATTGGATGGAAAGGTCATCAAAGTGTTCAAGTGCAAGGTTTCATAAGGACTTCAATGGGAGAAACTCTAGGATAGCAGGAATCATTGATCTATTGGAATATTCAAGAACTAATAATCGTAGTCATTGGTGACACACTTAAGTCATTGGAGTGATCATGTACAATGATAGTCATTGATCTATTGAAAAGTGGTCTGGGAAAATTATGGATAGTTGATCAGAGTGCAATCCATCAAAGTGGACTGTGAAACTTGAAGAATGGAGTTTTATGATGAACAGATCTGAGGATCGTATATCCATCGGAGGATCTACCTCAATCATTGGGTCTATGTTGATTTGTATCAAGGAAATAAAGTGACATCATGGTGATGTATTGTGATAGCTTCATGATAAAAGTGATGAGGATGCCGATGTAGTAGCCAAAGTGTTCTAGGGGTGACATGTGCCAGCTTTTGATTGTGCCAAACAAGAGTGGCCCTGGTTTGGCATGGACATCATAGGTTATAATATCAAGCATTGATCTGGCATGACGAGTGGATATCCATCATTTGTTGGAGAATGGTAAGAGTGAAATGTGTTACCTCCAGTTAACATATCCTTATGATGACGAAAGACTTCAATAGCCATAGATAGTCATTGATTTGGAATGATGAGTGGATATACATCATTCATCGATGGTTGAAGAAAATTGAGCAAGTTGCGGTGAACATACTACGACGACGACGAAGTGAAATCTCATCCATTGAATAAAAATAGATCTTTGTCATTTTTTGAAGTGGTCCATATTACCAATAGTAAACATATGACGATCAAGATGATGATGATGACGAGGAACTCGAAGAGCCATAGATCAATAAGAAGGAGAGATGCAATCTCAACTATAGATATGTCGTGGTCCCACCTAATTAGCTAAAGAGAAAATGAAGAGATTGGAGATAACCGTCATGTAGGTTGAAGGAGTGATGTGACCAAAGCCATTGATTTCAGACTATGAGGAATGTAGGATCAATCAGAGTAGATCGTCAAAGAATATACATCAAATTTGAATCTTGTATGTATCTCCTCGCTATCCCGATGATGACGATCTTTGGCCTAGTGGAAAAGAGAGAATATATCGACAGTAACGATTTAGTAAGGGACAAATCCGAAAATTTCTTTGCGTCGAGGTGGTGTTGAGTGTTTCGGTACCCCAGTGGTATATATATGAAGGATATTAGATCAACAATTGAGGATTAATTGAAGAGATGATCTAAGGGTGGCTAAGTGTTGAGGTCCTAGGTGTCTGATAGACATGGTGGTCTCGATGAACACGATCACAAATCGATGGTGGAAATTCAATGGAGATATAGATAAGATGGTGGTTGAGTGTCGAGGACTAGTGAACAAGATTGCATTCAATAGAAGGAAACCAAGATCAGAGCGGACTAGTTGAGCACAATTTGTATGTGGAAAAATCATTAAGGGTGTGATATGTAATACCCATGTTTCCCCCAACTTGTAAATATAACTATAACCTGCTAAAATACTATGGGTAGACTGAATATGTGTGGATGTTGGAATTGATGAACCTTTTTGTTATAAAAGGTAATGTATGTATTTTTGTTACTAAATAAAAATGGAAAGTGTCGCATAACTATCGAAGGGGTTTTCCAAGGTATATTATGATGCATGAGAGAGATGGTGAGGGGAACCAAAAATGGTTGAGATAACCCCCACCAGACCAATAATTTACTGGATTTAAATTATTCAGACCCAGAGCAGTCCTATGACCCAGAAAAATAAATTACTAGTGAGGATGGTAGTTGGGAAGTCCTCCTTAAGAGTCAATGAGGAGATGGGAAAAGTACCCATCTGAAAAATTCTTGACCTGACCATGAAATGAGGATTTTGACCCACGAAATCTTGCCAAGGAAGGGAAATTCATGGGAAGAGGGAGAGGATGCAACGGTAATGGGTCTGGTTACCATTTTCTAAGTAGACGAGAGCATGTGCAGCTCTCTAGTTCTGAAGAGAACTGAAAAAAAAAAAATGATTTTGTTCTGGGCACAAGAA
>CBVK0100848164.1:0-16781 GCA_900067695.1 Picea abies | reverse complement strand
CGAGGGGGTTGGGAACCCCGGAGTAGTGAAAGGGTACACTACACCGACTACATACAAGAGGAATCCAATGATTAGATTGTGGAAAAATAGGTCAAGGGAACTCACCAGCAAAGGATCCATCTTTATCAAGTTGTCAAAGTAGGGCAGCTCCTGCACCAAGGTAAGTGGCTCACCCGGGGCCAAATTCAACAGAAATTTCTTCATGTGATGGGGGCACTCAACATAATGGATACCATTTCTTCCTAAGGGGGGATGATTTATCCAGATGCATGTCGGTGGCCTCCCACCTATTACAACTGGCTCATTTTGGCAGTTTTCCAATTTGGCAATTTTTTCCTAGTTTTCGGGTCCCTAACTTCCAGGGCCTTTTTGAGCCCCTAAACAACGTTTTTAGGGCTAGCCATAGTTATATTTTGAAAATAGTCAAATTCTAATGGCAACATGTGTAGTCCTCGGATAGACCTTTCCAATGGGCTATCGTGCACCTAAAATGGAGATCGTATGCAAAAGTTATGACCCCAGGAAGTTGATGTACTAACTTACCCAAACGGGACCCACATGACTTTTGGCGCTTCATCTCCTAGGGTTAGGTTTTTGGATGACTAGGGTTTTTGACATTCTTGTTTATTGTGAAAAGGCCTTCAGAACCTCATTGTAATGATATTCTTGTGAATGAGCGAAGTCGTCACATCTCTTCTTAGAGATAAGCCGCCACCATTCTAGCAAGCTTGTTTTCCACTGCATTTTACAATTTCAGCTTATTTCCTTATTGAATAGAAACCAGTTTTATTATATATCTTTTATTCTGTGTTAAGCATATTTTGATAATAATCTGTATTCATTTCGTTCTACTCATAAAATACGGATCAATTTTGTATTCATTTCGTTATGCTCATAAAATATGGATCATAGGTAAGAAACTAATAACCCTCAAGGACTTCTGTTATAGCATGGGAATGACTGTGAACACTTAAAAAACAAAGGTCATGATAATTAAATCCAAAAGGATCACCTATGATAATAAAAAAAATTATGACAACAATAGCTTGGAGGAAGTGTCTTCATACAAGTATCTTGGAATCGATATCCACCACAAGCTCAATTGGAGCTATATCATTGAAAAAGGGATAAATGGAGGGTGGAAATCTTATTATGGGCTCAAAAACAATAGTAAATCAGCAGACCTTTGGCTTTGGGATAAAAAAAATCCTCTTTCACATTCTTGTCACTCCAGTTATCTTATGTGGATGTGAATTTTGGGGTTGCAGTATATTTAGAGAGTCCTAGATAAAGACAGAACATATCCAAAAGAATTTTATAACTTGTAATCTCAAAATTAAGGGAAATACATGCTATCGTATCCTCCTCATAGAAGCAATCCTTTCACCCATTGAGAGCATTGCTACAATTAAATACCTAACATGCAATAATAAGATAAACAACATGGATGACAAGAGGCTCACCAAAATTGCTTTAAAATCTAGCCAAAACCACTAGCGACTTAAGTGAGGATGGCATAAAGATGCCAAATCTTGGCTAAATTATTGGGGAATACAAGAAGAAGCCATCATGAAAGATATCAATAATATTACAAATATTATCACTTATAAATTTAAGGAGAATATGTGGCATGCTAAATAATTAGTGGATAAAAGGAAATTAATATAATACAAGGAGGTGTTCAACCCTAATTTAGAAGATCAAAATTACCTCTCAATTTTGAAAAGTGCAAAGAAGAAAATCAACATTGCTAAAACAAGAACAAACTCTCACGAGATACATAGTGAAATTGGGCATTGGAAAACTCCCAAAGCACCATGGGATGAGAGAATATGTCACCTTTATGACACTAAGTGGGTAGAAGATGAAAAACACTTCCTCTTGGATTTCCTTGCCTATACCCATATTAGATCCAAACTTAAAAATATCTTCCACATTACCGACCTTCCTAACCTCCTAAGTCATCAAAACTATGGTGATCTTGGAACGCTTCTCTCAATGTTTTTTTAGCATAGAAATACAATTTTAAAGAAATCGAAGTAATCTCTTACTTTCTTAAGGTCCGATAGACCAATTGGTATCAGTGGACGTTAATCATAATCATTGTCATCAATATGAAAAACACAAAAAAAATCAAATATTTATAAAAAGAGAGAATGTAGAAATAATCAAGATCTTTATAATTCATTTCTAAGTGTGGTAGTAGATTTTTAGTGTCACCCTTGAACAAAGCACCTATTTTGAGTCCTTTATATGTATAGCTAGGTTTAGTATTTCCTTAGGATTTATACCATGATTTGGAATTCACCTTTGAATTCCTCCAATTGGATACCCTTCCATTCCTTTTGGAGTATGCCTTGATGCCTCCTATATTTATGGTTTATATCATTACTCTCTTTTGGTGTCAGTTGCGACCCAAGCATCATTATGTTGTGTTGATGTTAAAGGGAAGTTTTGAGTTTGATAACCTTATTTCTACCATCTCTCGACTGTTCTAACTATCCATATTGGCCATCTCCCATGTTAATTTGTTCTTATTTCATAATCACATATGATGCTTTTTCTCATGCTAGTTTGGAATAACACACCATTTCCTTCTTATTAGTGGGTATTCTCCTATCAAATGTAGCACATTAATATAGAAGATAGAGTTATAGATTGTAGATCATCTTGTGCTCAACAGATCATATTCATTAATAGTCATTGACAAAGTGATTTCCCATGTGCTTTATGACAGGACCTTTATTCACATATTGGGATTTGTGTTACACCTTGGATTCCATTTTCCTCGATGGTGGAATGCTTCACCTTCAAAAATGCTTTTCATTAATTGTTTCTACTCAGAGGGTCTTTCTTATGCACTATTTATGTTTGATGCATTTGAAAGTCATACTTGGTAGTTTTCTATATTAATCAATTCATGTCCAAGAAATCAAATAAAATCATGTTCATGTTCTTACTTCATGTTGGTTTATGTGGGATTCCTTAATTCCCTCCTTATATTGAATCTCTTCCTATTGAATCTAACTCATTTCTATGGGAACGAGAATTACAGATGTTTTTAGTACCTTGGGGTTTACAGTCATTAGTGGTAGGTTCCCTCGTAATTGATAGTAGGTATTCATAAATGACTTATTATGGTTTGATTCTAAAAGTATTAACACATACATACACACTTGTTAGTATGTACTATGTACCTTGGTTCCCATTATTGACATTGGTGGGTTACCTCACATCTAGAAATGGTTTACATCAATGATAGGTGAATAGATGGTTTCTCACATGTTCGAATTCAATATATTTATTTGCATGGTGCAGATTTATATATTGCAATGGATTTGGATTGAATACCTTAGTCTATAGTGGCACCCCTATTTGGTGCTACCACTTGAGTTTGTTTGATGGTACCACCAACTTATATACCACATTGGTACCTTGGATGATTTGTTTGATCTTTTCATAGCTCCAATTTTTATCCTAATGTACACTAAAACATAAATCCACCTTATATATTCTCATGGATATGATATTTATTTTACATGGATCCACTATGTATTCTTTTGCACCCGTGATTTTTCATTATCTATAATTCATGGATCCACAACTGTGTATTTGATTTAGTGGCCATGTTTTTTTCCACTTGAACATGGGTATTCCTACCTTAGGGAAGAGAGACATTTGATATGTTGGCTTATGTTCTAGGTACCTTCCAGATCCATGGTCCACTAGACTCCTACTTGATTCACTTGACAAACTCATCTTGAATTTATAGTGTTTTGGATATCAAATCCTCCTTCACCATCACATTTTAGGGGGCACCTATTATAGCTACATCTGGTCCTCTTGACCAATTTAGTTGAGCTAATCCATTACCACTTGTCAAACAAGTAATTTACCAAATCTTTAGACAAGTTATGAAGCCTCTAAATTTTTGCATGTGCCATGCAAAAGTGAAACTTGTGCATGATCCGTAGGTTTGCAGTTAGCAACCCATACATGCCTTCAAAATGGCCCAGAAAAATAAATATGAAATGCATAAGCCTCACGTGGAGATCATAGAATTCATGTAGTTGTGTAGTTGGGATCTTTGTCCCTAATTGATGGAACTACATTCTTGGAATATAAATAAGAGTTCCTTGGTTGGATGAAGGGACACACCTTTATGTTAGAGAAATTGGCTAAACCTTGTTGAATTACCTTTTTCCTAAATTCTCTTTTTATGTAGCTAGCCTAGTTTTCCAAGTATAACTAAGTCTTGTGTAGGGTTTGTTGAGCCACTCCTTGGCTCCCCTATAAAAGTAAGTTTTATGTCCTTGTTGAGTGAGATTTTGATTAAGTGGTTGAGGATGGAGGAACCTAGGCTTGGATGACGAAGTTACTACAATAGGATTAGGTAAAACTATCTTGTTGTACACTTATTTGTTCATTTATATAGATCTCTCTTATTCTCCCCCAATTCCTCGTGTTATTTTGAATCTTGATTATGTGCATTATATTAGAATGTTAGGAATTGTGGTTGAATTGATGGCTTGGACATAGTTAGGGTTTATGTTTTGTAATGTTATTTAGCTTATTATAAATTTCAATATGGGAATGATAAGTGTATTATTTGTTTGATTGTTTGTAGGTAGATTAGAATATTTGTTCTATAATTCAATTGACAAAAATTGTCGTAGTCATCACATACAAATGTCCTTCATTAGGTTTTCCTCACTCTTGTTCTCTTTGCATTTCCAATATAAAGCATTAACTATTGGGAAAGATTGAATACATACCTATTATTTTCTTTGTTGGTGAGATGTCAAGACTCTCACTGGGATCCATAATTAGCATAGTGAAAATCCCTAAAATAAGGCCCCCATACCCTCGTGGGGTAGTAATTTGGGATCTACTAGGAGGCTCTCTAATCATGATAGAAGTTTAAGGCTTACTCTAAGATAGGCAGGGGTTGGACCAAGGGCCTTGTTGGAGATTCTTAGCTTGAGGAGTCAAATGTGGTTGTTAATATAGGGGAAATTTTCCCTTTATTATCATCCATTTCAATCATTCATAACCTATTTACAGTGAGGCCTAATGGGATAGCCCTATTGTTTTTTCCACTTTGGGAGTGGCATCATTGTCTTTTGACAAGGGGCAATGTTGATTCCTATGGTATGGGATTTGACACTTGAAGGAGGATTTAGGGAGATTGATTGTGAGTATCTCACTAGATCTTAGATTATTTGTTGTTGGATGACTTGAACTCCACCCAAGATATACGAAAATACCTTTAATTCCTTGGAAATATCAACCATGAGACAACCCTATTTTTAGGTTTTGGTTACAAAACTAGGTTGGTTGGCATGGAAAAAAAACTATTAATTGACATCAAGATACATTCCAAAAAAATTTGAAAATTGCAAGGGGAGCCAAGGAATTCTGCCTAGAGATAGTAAAGTTGGAGGATTTCTCCATGGAAAAATTCTCATGCTATTCAATAGCATGACTAGGGTGTTTTGGCACATCCATGCATTGTAGGATATCTAAGGATATCACTTGATGGGAATGGCTCTCTTGAGTAAAGGAATTTTTTTTAAGAAATACCATATTTAGGTTATATATGGCTATGAAAATTCATCCATGAGGTCACATGCCTCCTTGGCTTAGGACTCAATCACAACCTCTAGTGGGATATGTCCTTGAAAATACCCCAACAATGTGGGTTCTTTCAAATTTTCACAATTTGGAATTCATAATCTTGAGTATATGTAGGGAATTCACCAAGAGGGATTCCATTACCTTGTGTACCACATTTGGGATGAGCTTCCATGGGTCCTTGGGAGGAATCATGTTTTCCATCTCCTTGCTCGTTATCTCATTGCATGGTTTCCAAAATCATATTATGAGGTTTTAGGGTGGCCATTTAAATGACTCATTTTGGTCTTATGACAATCATGAAAGGCCATAATTGATGGCCTATGCAAGTTTCACTCTACCCAAAAACAATAAATGCAACATATTGGGTAATAAATTTGGCCTTAAATCCCATATCTCTATGTGAAATGAAATCAGATCAGAAGAACCACCCTACCCTCCAAACCCATGAAAAATTTACAAGTTTGTTTGCATTGTATACTATAAACACTATCATTTTTTATAATTTTATTTTTTATAATTTGATAAATATATAAAAATATATTATTTTTTAAATAATAATTATTTTTAATTATTTTTATTATTATATTATTTTATACTTTCCTAAATATAATAAAAAACCAAAACTTTTTGAAGTAACAAAATTGTTGCAATTTAGAGGAGATTGAATATGAAGCTTATTTTTGCCTTAGATGTTCTTGAATTGAGAACTATAATTACAATACAACCTGTTAATGAAGTTGTAAACCAAGATGTTGCAATTTAAAGGAAATTGAATATGAAGCTTATTTTTGCCTTTATATGATGAAATTGGATGTTTTTGAATTGAGAACTATAATTACAATACAACTTGTTCATGAAGTTGTAAACCAAGATACCTAAATTAGGTTTAGATAATTTATTATCAATTTAATTCAAGTCACATCCAAATCATTGTCTAAAAGTATTTTTAGTTTTTTTTTTTTTAAGTTGGTTTAAAGGATGTTAAAAAATACTATTATCATCATCATTTCCTTTTCCGAGTCTTAAAAATCAAGTTGGTTTAATTCATAAATACTTTTAATAAAAAACATGAATTCATTACTCTAATTCTTTGATAACTTATGATGTGCTTACTAACTAATTAGCATGTAATCAATTAATGCATTAACCACTAACCCACTAACTCCTAGTCCATATCCACTAACATATTAATCGTTAACAAAATAACCACTAACCCTTAATGACTTACAGACTAATCCAATAACTATTAATTCGTTAACTCATTTATTTAATAACCCAATAACTTTCTAATATGCTAATCCTTATCGATTAACATATTAACCACTAACCCCTAACCTAATAATCATTAATTCACGTTTTCACCGACCATTAACCCACTACCCTAATAACCATCTAAAATATTAAAACACTAACCATTGAATTATTAACTTGACAATGAAGGTTGCATTGAAAACTAATTCCACTTAACATTTCGAACATAATTCCTATCACAGGGAAATTGAAACCACCATGCCATATAAAAGGATATAATCTCTAAACCATTTTGGCCGCCTCTTGACACAAAGATTTCTCCCATATACCTAAATACCATTTATTGATTGACATAATGAAAGAGGTGGGCACCCCTTCTACCATTGACCTAAGGTTTTAACTTTTATTTTCTGAAAAGGAAGGGATAAGTGAATCGACCCTCTACAAGGATATTCAAAAAGATGTTTGCTTAGAAAACAAACATATGGCCAACTTTATGGGACCGTGGCCTTTTCATAAAGCTAAGAAATGAAGGTACAAGTGGAAATATCTTTCCATAGATATTTAATTTGTGTTATCATGTCTACTTAAAGTGGGTATCGTAATGTATTAATTCAAATTAAATTCATAACTCTTTACACATTAATTAAAACAAATTTTTAAAAAATAATATATTTTATTTTTAAAATTAAAATATAATTTAATTTAATTTAAAATTTTATATATATATATTAAATTAAAAATATTTTTAAAAAAGTTATACTAATTAAAAGTAGAAACTTGAAAAGTTATTTATTAGTAAGATGTGGAATTTTTTTGGATGGATTTAAAAATGTATTATGTGTAATGGAAAATGAAAGGCAAGGGTGACAAGTATGGGGTAAGGTCATCGTTGACCTTGAATGAAATCAAGAAGCAACCTTTGTATGGGGATTAGGTGAGACTAATAATAATCAAGCAAAAGCTTTGACTCTTCTATAAGGGATGAAAACTCTAAAGGAAATGAGATTAAAACAAGTTTTGGGGATAGGGGACTTCTTAGTCATAATTTGACATATGGTTAAATGTGCATTGCCTCAAGAAATCCACATGTGCAAGACAATTCTCAGAGCTTACATGATGGCTCAAAGTTTTGAATCTGTATCATTTTACCATGTTCTTCATTCACTCTAGACCTTGACGAATAGGATGAAAAATGATTGCACTTTGCAATTATTATGAACATTGAGAACAAAATGGGGGGTTTATTCTCATTGTTACCTCCCATGAACCACATTATGAATAATAAGCATTGCATGATCCAAAACATTTCAATGGATAAGTGGAAATTCATGGTGTCATTGGTAAATGCCATATTAATGGCTTCAAATTTCTATGCCCCTCTATTCCTATTACCACATGATGACATTCATTGCTTCCCTATCTAGATGGGATGATTCAAACAATGTGGTATATTGCCTATTGTAAGTCATGTTTTATTCCCTCTAGTCTTCTTGTCACCTCCCGAGGTTTGTGAGGGGAAGAAATCCATGTCTATATTTGCATGAATGGAAACAACTCATAGTGTCTATGAATGGGAATTCACAAAGGTGTGTGAAGGGTAGCAATACTTGTTTGTTTTTCTAGGTTTGAAAGCATCAAAGAGTGTCAAGGGTTGAGAGCTTGCATCGACACAAAATAGTGAAGATGGAAATCGACCATGGGCATCCAAATATATGTGCCCATGATGAAATTATTGATATATGTAAAGACCTTCAAAGAAATTATAGACATTTTGAGGAAACCAAAGAATGTCTTTCTTTGTACATCAATAAAGGGAGGGTTGGAGAAAGGATTGGGAACAAGAAAACTTAAGAGACATGCAAGTAATTCAAAGACTGTTGATTAAATCATATTCTTAGGAAGAGAAGTTTAAGGGAAATCAAATTCAAGTAGGACATATTATGGAAAGAAATAGTGAGAGGCTAGAAGAAATAGAATCAAAATTTAGAATGCTACAAGAAAGAATCTTGAAATTAGAATTGGAACAAAGGCCTGGTTATGGAAAAATGAGGAAAGTAGTTTCGCCTATTTTATCTATTGGATCATATGAAATGGACCAAATGACAGTCATGAAAGAAGACGTTGTCCAAAAAGGTGTCAAGCAAGCAAGGAATCAATCTTAGTCAAAATCTAGAAGTAAGAAGAACACCCATAGTGGATATAGATTCAAAAATCTCTAAAATTTATAATATTTTGCATGAAAGTTTTTTAGTAATAAAATTTATAATATTTTGCATGATAGTTTTTTAGTAATACAATGTGTAAGGCCATATACAAGTCAAGTAATTAACTCTAGGGATATAACTTTAAGGATAAGAAATGTAAAAAGTAATTTATTGGAATTTTGAATAACTGTGAGAAATTTAAAATAATTTTGTTTTATAAATTTTGTATTAATTTATTGCATGATATGGTTACAATCCTTTTTAATACAAAAATATTCATTTTTATAAAAGAAAAAAGAAAAAGAAAAACTACTTGAATATGAAAAGAAAAAAAACACAATTTTAAAAATATTTTGGTATACCCAAAACAAAAAACTAAAAACATCCAAATCCATCATAATCCAAAGGCATCAAAACTAAAGGATCCAAAAGCATCAAAACTAAAGTAAGAAGTATCCAAAGCAAGTGTTAATGGGCATCAAAACTAAAGTACCCAAAGCCATCAAAACTAAAGTAAGAAGGATCCAAAGCAAGTGTTAATGGATTAGTGAACAGTTTCTCCAAAGTAGTAAAATCATGATGATCTCAACCATATTATCATGGGTTGACTTGAGGGATCACAAATGCACCAAACGCTCTTCCCACTATAATCATATGTGCTTTATTACATTCCTTTGTCTTAACTTTACCTTTGTCGGGTTGACTTGAGAGACCACAAATGCACCAAACGCGCTTCCCACTATAATCACATGTGATGTGCTTTATTACATTCCTTTGTCTTAACGTCACCTGTCTTAAAAGTTAAGATAAGTAAAATTAATAGGTAAAAATTGGCAATGTATTATAATGTATATTTACCAAATTTACATGTATATATTTTAATTTTAAATTTTATATATTTTTATCAATATTTACTAGATTATATTTTATGTATTTTTATATATATAATAAAATATATAATTATATAATTTCGATAAATATGTTTTAAATTTTTTAAAGATTTTTTTTTACATATATATAATTAATAGTATTAAAGTTTAATATTGAGATCTTGCACTCGATTTAAGCTTGGTCAAAATTTTGAATTTACAACTCATTTGGAATATATCTTGGAGAGGTGTTTTGAAACTAGTTTCCTAATTTGTTTGGCATCCAACTTTCTTGTGCAAATTATTTTATTGTGTTAATCATTCTTTGTGAATGTACAACATTTTTATATGACTTTGAAAAATGAATGAATTCATTTGTTTAAGAATAAATTTTAATAAAACAATGTGCAAATTCATTGAAAAATGCACGAATTCATTTGTTTATGAATAAATTTTAAAAAAAAATGTGCAAATTCATTTGTTTAGGATTAAATTTTACCACGAAAAATCTCATTATAAAAAGAACTTTTCCATTTATAGTAGGTCCAAAATCTACTTTTACATGCCACTTTCACTTTCATAAGACTTTAGGAAATCTGCAAGAATGCAAAAATTTTAGTAATTTGGTTGGCTTGTAATTTGATTAACAAGAAATCTTGTGGTGGCAATAAACTTTTCCTTTTGCAGTAGGCCCAAGTTTTACCTTTGTATTTCATTTTTAATGACCTCACGATACATGCAAAAAAAGATGTTTTTTGGGGTCAAACTAAAATTATAGTGGGACTCAAGTTTTACATTTTTAAACCTTTTTGAATTTTTTCATTAGAGAAAAGTCCTTGTAATATTTTTTAAGCTATTTTCATCATATTATTTAAAAGGAATAAAAAACCCAAATCTCTACTCTAAAATCTTTTTTTAGATTTTCTTTCTTTGCTTCATGGCTTTGTAGATTTTTTCTAAACACCTTATTGGGTATTGATAGTAGTGAAGCCAAGTGTTTATAGAAACTCTTCCACAATAAAAACAAAAATCATTTTAGAACAAAATAATGGAGTTACATCATGACCATGGTCTAGATACTATGGTTGGCTCTTCAATGAGCACAAGTCTACAATCAAGATATTTTCACATGTTGAACATTGTGTACCTCTCTTCTTGCACTTGTTCACGTTCATAATAGTTCTATGACATCTCCCATCTTGTTTGACTCTCCTCATAGATGCTAGAATGCTAAAGAATCTCAAGATCCAAGATGAACTCAATCGTACTCCATCCCCATGCCTCCTATTTTCTTGGAATATATATTCAAGTTTTTCAAGTTTTCAACAAAGCTACTATGATTCAAATTATTCAAACTACACTTTGTGAACATCTATGTTGTTGGAGGAATATCTAGCATTCATCTCCACACCGTAGTATTAGGGATTCATTCCTTTAATCACTACTACAATATACTAGCATAGCGTCTGTAACATTATGTTTTCCCCCATGATTGAAATTATGCTAAGACTTCATATAATGTGATTATGAAGCATGTAATTATGCTTTGATTAATGAAAACACAAGATAATTAACTGAGAGGTAAAATCCTTGAGTACTAGCCATGATATAAAAGGTGGGAAATTGACAAAGTGGATTGGTGAGGTAGAGCTGAGATGTTTTAGTGAAGAAAATAGAAATATTTCTTAGTAAGACAACATATACTTGGAAGACATAAATACACACATGCCAATGTATTTGAACCTGCATGGAGCCACGTGACTAGTTATGGCAAGAGAGATTGGTGGTTGAAGCAGTTATAACTACTAACATATCTAATCTCTTGAGAAGGAAAGGGTCAACTGAAGAAATTGATAGAAGGACGCCCCTTGGATTGCCCCCTCAAAATTAGGATCACTGACTGGAGGTCGCATCTAATAGAAGCCATGGGAATCCCAAGGATTGGGTGGAAGAAGAGACCAAAGGTGGAAAACATCACGAAGATGCACGAAGAAGCGAGAGGGAAACATACACGAATTGCACATAGAAGAAGAGAATGAGAAGAGTGTGAGGATAATAGTTGATAGAATCAGACAAAAAATAAAAGGGTAGATTCAACCCGAGGAGAATAACCTGAGGAAAGTCAAAGGTTGAGAAAGAGAAAGTGAGTAGTAGAGTCACATATAGATGGTGTTGTGAATAGAGGGTTCACTTGCACATATATGAGAGACAGAATAAATTGGAGAGTTGTTCTTGAAGAAAATAAAAAGCTCTTCCAAAATATCAATGGTCACCCTGGAACAGAGAAGACCCAGATCTAGATTGGAGCAATAGAGGTCTACAACTTGGTATCTATTAGAAAGAAAATGACATTGATAAGGGGAGGTCATCGAGGGACTATGAAGCAAAGAAGGGACTCCCTTGTGCAGAGGAAATCTAGTTGGGGAGGGTACCTGATAAACCTGTGGAAGTCCTGAGCTCAGTGGGAAGAGGGAAAATTATGTTGTTTCCAGTGGAGGGAGGGGAGTAACCTTCCTGGATCATTCTTAATATGAGAACCAACCGAATCAATCCTCTTATGATGTCATGGCTTGGCTTGGCTTGGGGGTGGAATGCTATAGGGTGGCACTCTATATCATAGCCTAAGGTTGGGAGGAAAGGAATCCTCTTTCAGTCAGTTGGATGTTGATACTCATTGAACATATAAGTGTTTCAAATCAATATGTTTGATGTATATTTAGTAATATAAATATGTTGTTTTATGGTTTAAATGGGAAATGTGAATGCATGTAAAGAATGATTGAATTCTTGAGTAAAATCAGTTATATATGTTTATTTTAATCGTTAATCAAATGACTCTAATATAACTAAATAAGCAATGTATATGTGGCATGCATCCCTGAGAACCTTGCAAGTCTTGAAAGGAAAGTTTGCAAGGTATGGACAAAATATTCATCTAGTAAGTGGCAGGAATGTCTAGTATCTAGGAATCCCTATGTAGGTTAAGGAACCTTAAGCCCTGAGGAAACCTCATGTCTTATATGGAAATATTGTAGGACATGCAAATCTTCATCAAATTTCCAAATGAAATTCCTTAGTTGGCTTAAGAGTAGATTCTTGAGTTCTTGAGGGTCTGGTAGAACCTTAGAAAATACTTAGGAGGAATACCAAACTGGTTAAGTCCCGATTTATACTGATATAATGAAGAAAAATATCATTTTAAGTTGAATTGGTTCGCAACTGTTGATTTGGAGTAGCGAGTGGATATGGACTGTCGGTTAGACAGTATTACCTTCGGAGTGTCTAAGTGAAGAGTTAAAAGGGAACCTTGATGAGTGATAACCCCAAGTCAACATGAACCATTGATTTATCAAAGAACAGTATCAGTGAGTTTTGGACCTTTGACATGAGATATAAGCCTGTCGAAAAGAGGTCTGTTAGAGTCCTAAATAGAGGGTTTGAGAAGGATTCTTATGATTTAGGGAGTCCTAGGACAATTGATCTGTTGGCAGGTGTACCATAGGATTTCAGTTTTTGGATCTGGGATGGTTTGATCCAGAGAGATTAGACTTAAACCCTTAAATTCCATGTGGTTGAAACCCCTGAGCACACGATATCTGTTGGAAGAAGTGAATGGGGATCATTTTCTCTGTTAGAGCGTGTGTGGTCAGAGTCAGTTGGTCGGAGTGGTCTGTGATACCATATTGGAGGCATTTCGACGGGGAGTGACTCTGAGAATGGAGGTGGACGATTAATCGATGTGTGTGTGAGATTTAATTTTAGTCATAGATTTTGTGGGTCCCATTTGTTAGCATGAAGAATGGGCATTAAAGAAGAGAGTAATTGTCGAGTAAGTAGAGGCACCAATGAAATTAGAGCCATTGTATTCCTGAGTCCAAGGACCATTGGATCCCCGAGAACGATCTATCAAAATGATGCCATCGGAGAGGATGTCTACCTTGGTGATTGATCGTTCTAACAAGGATGATTCCAAATAGATATAGATCATTGATATGATGGAGAGAAGTAATTATGACCATTTGATTGAGGGATTTTAGGTTCCTGGACACCTTAACAACTCTATGGTGGGATTTCGTTGTAAATTTGTAAGAGTTAATATTGTAGATGTTGTGATAAGAGAAGTATTCACTTAAGCGAATGATGAACCCAAATACTTACCTTGAGGAAAACAAACATCCCACTAGCCTAAGAGAATATTAGGGGGGTTGGGTGTGTTATAGAGTGGTATCATAGCAAATTTCAAACTCTGGGCTTAAATGGGTCACCAAACTGCTTAACAAAATGTTATTTTACCAAGAATGCATGATTAAAATGTTGATGTAATGGATAAAAATAGTTTTATATTTCAACACGTAGGATAATAGAGGTGAATAGTGCAGTATAGCATGGAAGACACCTCACACTTTAGAGATGAGGAATGTGATGGTCAGAGGGCTATAAAAACTCGTCCATATTTGGTAGCCACTTTCAGAAGTCTGAAGGTAGACAACTAGAGGCTCATGAAAGCTCAGGTTGAGAAGGAAGAGTTGAATGTAGTACTACTGCAAAGGTTTTTTGAGATTCAAAAGCATCTACAAAAAGGTCTTAGAAATGTATAATTACAACAATTGGAGAGGTTGAAAACCCCTTTAGATGCCCAAAAAAACGAATTATACCATAGCAATATAGGAAAGAGTTATTCCAAGAAGAGGCATTGAGATACAAAGAAAAGTGAATCTGGTGGAAGTATTTCCATAGAGCCATCTAGTAGGAAGATTTATTTCGAGGAGTTATCCAGCAGTGACACTAGATCGAGTATCCCTAAGAAGAAAAGGAAGAGATAGTCATAGAGTTATCTAACTTAATAATTTAAGAAATCTAAGCCACCTACCTTTGATGGAGAAATCAAGAAGGGAGAAGAAGTCGAGGCTTAGGTGTTGGGTTTGAAGAAGTATTTTTTACTATATAATTACCCGAACAATATGAAAGTGAAGATTTCAATCTTTAATCTGGAGGATCCTCTATTTGGTCAAAATAAAGAAAATTGACTTGAAATTAGTTTGAGAAGTACTTCAAAAAATCATACCTATCAGAGAAGTAATTTGATGAAAAAATCAAAGAATTCCATGAGCATAAGATGCGACAAATTACTATGGATGCATATGCTAAAATATTTTAGGAGTTATTGAGGTATGTTTCTTACCTCAAGGACAAAAAGGAAAGAATACAACATTTCCTTAGTGTATTTCCATAGTCCTATCAGGACCGAATTCAATTCAATAGGCCAAGGACATTGAAAGATACCATTAGGAAGTCCAAGTGTTGTTATGATCATTCCAAGCATAAGAACAAGCCTTCTAAGGATTGAAAGAGAAAGAATAAGAGTGGGTACCAGAAAAGAGGATATAAATTATTCTCATATAAGAATCCAAAGAAAGGATCTCATTTTGTTCAACCAAGCAGAAGTGTGCATCAAACAAAACTTTCCATCTCAGCGTGGAAATAAGTTGGTAGAATAGGAAAGATAAAGAGTAGAGGAAATAAAGAAGGGGCCTTTGCAATGTTGGGGTTATGGAGAACCACACCTATTGAAGGAATGTCCTCATAGGAAGAAGGACAATAAAAGGGTGTATTCTTGGGTCCTCAAGTCAGACTCTTTTTGTCACTTATATATCATAAACATACCTCCAAAACCTACCCCTAAAACCAGATTATGCCATGTTTTTCCATAATTACCTTGTTTAGCTACATAATTATTGTGTTGAAGGATATTAAAGTTAAAATGTTGATTCTTAGAAATTTTATATTATTTCATATGCGATTTGGTTTAACTAGTTTTTATTTTCAATTAGTTACTACAAAATCTTTTGATTCTGTAGCCACTCATATTACAGTTTTGTAGCTTGTTTACTAGACATGTTTCTATAGTATATTTATTCATCTTGTTGGATTACTGAGAGGGGGGTGAATCAGTAATAGAGAAATTTAATCCTTTTTCACCATAAAATTCAAGTTTTATATCAAGGTAGCATTATCATGCAATAGTTGCAGAGTAAATAAACAATGAACAAATGAGCAATCACACACATACACAGTACACCAGTGTTTTACGTGGAAACCCAAAGTGGGAGAAAACCACGGAATGATTTTTCTTATGTCTTTAAGAATTGCATTCATTGTAAGCACCAACTTCCTTTGTTTTCCAGCTGCAACTGGAAGGAGGCTCCAACNNNNTGCAACTGGAAGGAGGCTCCAACCCCCTAGTTTCTCAGGCTACAACCTAAAGGAATCTCCAACTCCCCAATTCTTTGGCTACAACTAGAAGGAGGCTACAACCCCTTATGTTTTCTAGATACAACCGAAAGGTGGCTACAAACACCTATCATTTCCTCATCCAACCACCCTGACGTATAAGTAGAATGATGGAACCACTGTCACACTATCAATGTGAGATATACTGATGTAAACTTGTACCAATCAACCTGCACCAAACAACTTGTACCAATAACCTGAACCATGCATCAACATGTACCTCAACCTGTAATCAACCTATATCATAAAAAAGTGCATCAACCATGCACCAACCTGTACCAAACAACCTGTAGTCAACCTATACCTCAACCTGTAATCAACCTGTACCATAAAAAAGTGCATCAACCATGCACCAACCTATACCAAACAACCTGTAGTCAACCTATACCATAAACAAGTGCACCAACCTGTACCATGAACAAGTGCATCAACCATGCACCAAAACTGTACAAATAACATGTCACAACAACCTATCCAAACAGCCTATCACAACAACCTATCTCATCAATATTATCAACCAAATTAG